>JAULBU010069812.1:0-10629 GCA_032358235.1 Odonthalia washingtoniensis
ATAAAGACTGTGAAATAATGGTTGCACAGAAATGTACTAATACAGGAATAGAATTGTATGAGAAGGAGGAAGGGAGCGGTCATGACATGAACAGAGTTGGTAGAAATGTGGTGAATAGTGAATATAATGAAGTAAATAACGAAGAACAGAGGAAAAAGGCTTTTGGACGTCCTCGTGGATTTAGAACCAAAAAAATAATAATGACGAAAAGTGAAGTGGCTCTCAATGGTCTGTCACGGAAGTCCTGAACCTTGCCAAAGAGTGGTTGTTACAGACTCAAAAGCTGGTTCAAACAGAAGAATAGTTCTAGAACGGTATTGAAAGAAGCTGTTCAGAGAAGTATGGTATGACAAGAACGAAGGAGTAGATGAGAAGCAAATGGCCCACAGTCAGCCGGGACTGTCAGTTCTGGAATGCATGCTCGAAGCAAGTCCTGGACATGAGAAAGACGGGCACTGAGAAACATAAAGCATTGAACAAACTGACACATGCCATTTACCATAGTCGTGGGAGGCGGGACAGGGATAAGAAACCAGGCATTTAGATAATCTTTAAATACGTTATAGTTGCAGAATATTTGGCCACCATTCCAAAGTTTGGGGATGTGGATGGAAATGGAGTGTTGCTACTGAGCGAAAGAAGATAAAAAGCCAATGTAGGGAACACTGAAAGCGTCCAGAACGTGCAAAAAGATTCAATAATTACTGTACCAACATCGCAACATGGCTGAGACAGAGATGTGTACTCAGATGTGAACAACAATGAAACATCGATGCCTCTTGAGGCATGGCAGGATCTCTTTGATGGAGTAAACAGTCAGGATAGTAGCGTTGGGTTTGTTCCCGATAGAGTTCCCCACGGCGGAGATGGGTCTCCGCGATCTCGTTTGGATACTGGTCGACGCAATTTTAGAAATGTGGACGATGGTGGTGTGGAGAAAGTTGGAGGAGGGCAAAGACGAGCGCAGAGGCCAGTTGGTATTAAGGCAATCAAACGCGGGGAGAGAAAAACAACTGCCGACAGTACAAACTATAAAACTAATGATGCAATAAAAAGTGCGATGGACGAAACAAACAGAATTCTATGGAGCGTAAGCAAGGAACAGCGAAGATCTGATAAAGCTGAACGTCTATACCATACTTTGCAATTTATACCGAGAGGGTTTGAAGAATACAACCAGTCGATGGAAAGAATAACAATACTGACAGGAGGTACTAGTAGTGATGATGAATACGATATATGTGGTGTGTCGTCTAATTTATGGTGTTCTTCCGGATGAGATGAAGGTAAAGGTTGAAATAAGCACATGATGGATTTCGTCAAATTTGCTTACCGAAAATTAAAAAAAACATGATGGATGTTGTTAAATTTGATTACCTAAAGTTTTAAAAAAGGGAGAAAGTGCATATCACAATAACCTTATCAGTACACGTGTAAGTAGCAGAAAACAGCTCTTTTTTATTAATATTCACAGCGACGTCGGCTTTTTGAAACCACTGTTTCCCCTTTCTTCGAAAAAATCATTATGTCAGCGCCATAATCGAATTACTGGACACCATACAAACGAGACATCAACGTCATCATCGGAGATGAAATCAACGACACAACCATTTCTACCTGCATGTTCTCCAATGGTTCAACCATGACTTCCGTCACCTCCAGCACAGTCACGGCTCGGTCCATCAACGGCATCATCAGAGTACGCGACAAGACACCAACGAAACGTCATCCACGAAGAAATAGTCACCGTCACTACCATTGCTACCGCAATGCGTTGCAACATCTCAACCGTCACTACCACCACCTCCTGGAATGTCACGAGCCGATCCCTCCACAACAGCTTTTGAGAGATCAATCGCGTTCCGATATGGCAACAGCAATAACAAAACGTCGCAACAGGAACAAAAAACATCAATTGATGATATATTAGCCACGCAATCAGAACAAAAAGATCACCCACAATCATCACCTACTACTCCATCACCATCATATAGTAACAATCGCCACTGGATACGTGGTAGTGGTGGTGTCGCAGGTCTGGCTGCTTATCTACGAAAAACTTTAAAGAACGGCGTATCAGCGGATGAATTTAATACTTCAATTGAACCAAGTATTGAATCATACGGTCAGAATGTCTTCAAATATCCACCACCGAAAACAGATGCACAGTATCCTTTCAGTCTATTCGACTTAGATGACGTTGATACTAATTTTAATAATCATGGAGGAACTGCCAATAATAAAGATACTAGATTTACGTTATTAAAATATCAACGAATTTTTGCATAGATTGATATTGTAAAAGATGCTGATGAAAATGGCAAATCTTTAAGTAGTGATGTTATTATTACTTCATACTGTGCACGTCATTTATAATGTGGTACAGTTTGGAATATTACTAAAGGAAGTGCAAATATAGTTTATGCAGTACAAGTTAATCATAGAAAGGATAGACATTTAACACCTACAACAATAGCAACTGGTTTTTCAATACCGAGTCATTTAATATTGTCATCAACAAATGCACTTGTTAAACCTGATGGTAGTGCAACAGGTAAAGAAAAATATTAATAAATATTTTAATACCTATTAAGAACGAAGAATGAGTTATTGGAAATGGTGTTACGGTGATAGATAAAGAAGGTGATAAAAAGATGGAGAATGTGAAAAATGGAACGGAAAATGGTATAGATAATCAAGAAGAGAATAGTGAAAAGGTATCAAATGAATATGAAGAGTTGGTATTGAATGTTATTAAAGATGATGATAATGAAAAGAATATAGAACAAAACGTCATCATCGAAGAAACCGTCACTGTAACCACCATTGCTACCGCAATGCGTTGCAACATCTCAACCGTCACTTCCACCACCTCATCATCATCATATAATAACAGCACAGTTATTCCTTCACCGACGCCATCATGCCACGAATTACCAGCTGTTTATTAATTAATTGCCAATCCATCCTCACATGTCTATCAGCTGTTTGTTAAATAATTGTCAATCCACCTTCACCGCAACGAAAATGGAAGACGTTCATCACCCCGAACCAGTTCATCAAACTCATGAATCACCCTACCATCTGTTCCAGCACTAGTAACCATCATCATAGCCATCACTCACACTATAACAAATGGTTAACCATCCGTTTTTGAAATCATTTACATCCATCATAATCGTTCATTTCCCATCAAAATTATACCAACCTCAATTCACTTAATGATCCGTCATTTTTAATAATATTATCTATGAACTTTTCAATGTATATTTCCACTTCTAGTCTACACCGTCCTATTTTCTTCGCTCATTTACTTCTCTCTCTCATTACCTCCACCTGTGTCTTATTGCTTCGTCACCCATTTATCTACGAAACGATGTAAAGAAAGGTTTTTCAGCGGATGGATTGAATACTTCAGTTGAACCTCGTCTTGAAGCATACGGTCAAAATGTCTTCAAATACCCACCACCGAAAACATTTATGTCTCTTATTCGTGATGCATTCAAAGATCTTACTATAATTGGTATTGCTCTTGAAAATAATAGCAATGTTATTGATCGTCAGAAAGAAGCAAAATTTCGTCAACTTAATCCTGTCAAAGATCAATTTAGTTCTCAGGTGAAACGTGCTAGAAACCCTATCGTTATTACTGCAGATGATATATTAGTTAGTGATATTATTAGTATTGCTGCAGGTGATAAAATTCCAGCAGATTCTATTTACATAGATGGTTCAAGTTTAAAAACAAATGAATGTGCTATGATATGACAGGTGAACCAATTGATATTAATAAAAGTCAAGATGATCCTTCCCTACTATCTGTAACTAGTGTGTCAGAAGGTATTGTTTCTGCGATTATCGTTTCTGTCGGTGAAAGTTCTCAATGGGGTGTCATTTTCAAAGCGTTAATTGTCGAACCAGAGGATACTCCTTTACAAAAACGTTTTGATGCACTTGCATGTAGTATTGGAAAACTAGGTATTTTATTTTCTGTCTTAACATTCAGTTTTTCATTTATTCGTTTCCTTATTTGTACTTCATCAGCTATTGAACCTGATCTTGAAGCCAGCGAAACTATGGGGTCTGCTACTCAATTGAATGCGAACAAAACTGGAAGAATGACACAGAATCGAATGACGATATTTGAAGCTTACTGGCAAGATGGGCACGTTCTTTATGAAGGAGCAATGAATGAAGAAACCCGCCAACTCCAGCATTATCACCACCATCCACATTACAATTATGAATACGTTTACCTATTATTGATTTACTTGATTAATATCAAAAAGATATAGTTGATTGTATTGTTATTATGGTTGTATGCGATATGAGAGATTCAAAAGAATATTTACTACAAATTGATAGCATCATTATTACAAAATGATAGCAGTGATAATAATGAATATATTAAAGCTGATATAATAGTGTATGAGTTACTTTGATCATTCGGTGGTAATGAGTTATCACTAAGCTGATATAATAGTGTCTGAGTTACTTGGATCATTCGGTGTTAATGAGTTATCACCTGATTGTCTAGATGGAGTAATAAATAATAATATGAGTTACTTGGATCATTATGAGATAATGGGTTATCACCTGAATGTCTAGATGGAGTAATAAATAAAAATGTTTTTGAAACAAATGGTGTTTGTATTGTACAAAGTTATACAAGTTTTATGGCCCCTATATCAAGCAATAGTATCTCCAGTATTGAACCTTGACACAAGAAACATGCACGTATGTATGGATGAGAATACCTACAATCAAGTGCATGCGTATCTCCTCGCGCAGAAGTATCGTCGATCCTGATGTCAACATGTCTAAAGCTGTTGATTTATTCTATTGTTGATGCCCACACTATCAAAACGAATGAAAAAAGAACCACTACCAACTTCCAGGACACTGTTGCTGCTTTTGATGCAAATAGTTTGCCTGCAACAACAACAACAACAACAACAACTACCATCAAAACTACTAAAGCTACTGATACAATTGCTGCGGCCAATGCAATTGCTGTTGCGACCACTTCCGCTGTATATTCAACTGTGGATGATGTTAGTCCACTGCAGCTGCATCTTCAACTGTTGATGATGTTGTACCGCAGAATACTGATAAATTTCGTAAGATTGTTAATACTCTTAAAGACAATACAATACTGATAACGTTCGTGAGATTGTTTATACTTTTAAACGTTTCTGCAAATGATGGGATATCTATGTACCTTCTTTACCTGCTGAAATAGAGACTTCCCACTCTGCGTCCACGTCAGATGTAAATGATTAATCTTCTACTGTTTTCAAGGATACCACAGCGGACTCTAAATCTCTCGCTCCATTCGTACCCGTAACATTTTATATATACCTAAAAAGAGGCAACACAAAAACAACACATAATCCTTTTATATAAATATATAAAGCGGCAACATAACAACAACACTAACACAACATGATGGTTTTCTTTCTCGCATTGGCATGCACGGGCACATATGAACAATTACGATCATCCATTCTAACTCCACTATACAACAACACTTTGTAAAAAAAACTTAAAGAACTATTCTTATTTGTCAAAAGGCATGTCCATTCATTTTTAACTTCCATCTCTCTTCGTTTTAACAGAATGACTACTTTTCAGTCAGGTCCATCCATTGAGACTGCAATTTTATTTTACCAGATCCTTTGAAGGCGGAAGTGCTCATCATGATCTTTAAAATGCAAATCACGTAACATGTACCGTTCTGCCTCTTCTTCTATCTCCATCAACGTTTGGTTCGCGTTTCACTCAATATTAATCCGTCTTTATTCGGATGATTTCAGTATGTGCTCCCCTTCCTTCCTCATTATCGCATCAATGTCACAATAACTTGTCATATCCAAATTGGATGCATCATACTGTTGCATACAAACCAGAATGTTATGCAACGTGACGCAGGTATCAGAAATCCTGATAGTTTCATGTAGATCCCTTCTCATGTTTTCCCTTCGAATTATCTCAAAACGAGATTGCAGGATGCCGATCAGCTGTTCGACATCCTTTCAGACTGATTCTTGTCGGAAATGTTTTTTCAAAACGATTAGTTGAGTTTGCAATAGGAAGGGCAAATATTGGCCACCTTGGGTATATTCCATCCCCAAGGAAGTAGAGTAGATTATGAGAAGGTTCGCCATCTGCAATACTATAACCCTCACTGACAGCGATAGAGAATTCTTCAGAAAGTATGCCATTGAAAAAAGGCGATCTGGCCAGCACATTTAAATCGTTGTTTGTTCCTGGCCTCCCCACGAACCACGACCAACAGAATGAATAGTTGTCGCACCATCTCTCACACTGAACAGTAGCCAATTTAGATACCCAACTGTTCTGATACTGTCCCTTTTCTATTCCACGACAGTTCTTCCACGAATAGTGTATGCAGTCCATCGCCCCTATACACCCCGGAAACCCGATCTCTGAATATTTTTCCTCAATACACAGGAGTTATCCAGCGGTTAGAAATCTATTATAAAATCTCCCCCCATACACTTCCAGGACGTCTATGCAAAATTGTCTAAAATATACTCTGACAGTCTCCTCAGAAATAAAAACAGCATCGTCGAGACTGTCGTTAGACGTTCCAGAACTGAGGATCCGCAAACATGACAATAACTTTAAGTCGGTTGGGATGCATCTGAAACCTATCCCATTCACACTTTTCCTACAAAATTCATGTCTATGCCTGAGCAGATCCTCTTTCATACTAAAGTACAACGTCTTTCTAATTGAAAATCTTCTTTCAAAAATTTAATCTGGAAAAATAGGATTTATATCGACGTATGCCTTTATCCATGTAGATACTCCTCGTAGAAAGTTTTTAGACCCCCGGACTATCCCCGCATAGCCTCCATTAGTCGGCAGATCCAATAATTCCATTTCATTGCCATCCGCACGTGCTTGAACCGCATGGAAAGTAGATTGTAACTGTTGGACTATCATCACCATGAACTTCAGCTCTTCTGTACATCGCTTTCTTCCTTTAATGACAGATCGGAACACCCTTTCCGCTCTGTCATCCATTCCTCGAAGAAGATCCGACGTCTGTTTGTAACCCTCCTTCTTGTTCCAATGCGATCTGCACTTAGTCAAGAAAATGCAGCCGTCGTGCAAGTGCCATCTCATGTTGGGGCGGATCATGGTGTGGAATTTTTCCATTTTTAAAAATACGTGTGAATTGAGCTCACTCATTGACTCACTTAAAACGTATCGAAGTTCTGATTCTACCGCCTGTAGAAAAATGCATTTTTCCCATCCCAGTATCACCAAATTGTGTGATAACTAGCTTTTCAAGGAAATATATCGTTTTTTCACTTACTTCAAAAACATATTTTCATGACATGTTACATTTCTCTACTCAATGTTTCCACATCAACATATTTCTCATAAATGTGATTTTTTAGTTCTTTTTCAAGATTGTCCAGTTCGTATTCGTCCACCAGCCGTCTATTTGCCTTTTGTTCTCTACCACTCTCCCCACTACCCGTTTCCATGTAGCCTGTATCATCACAGGCTTCCTTCCTTACACCAAGTCGATTTTCATTTCTTCCTCTTTCCCCCTTTCGAAACACATCCTCGACTGCAGATGCAGATGACGATCCCCCTCTTCCTTTGATGTCATGTATCCGGACCATTAAGTTGTTTATACCGCCTGCGCAACGTGTAGAAAAACATGTCAACATTTTTTCGGATAGATGAAAGTACATTTTCATAACATCTATCCTCTAATGTTGAATAAACACGCCTGGACTCTAAAAATATAGGCCATTGTGTATACTGTACATCCACGAAAAAGTAGAGTAAATGCCGTTTTCTACAGGATGGTTTCATCACGTACCCTGTTCTATGATTTAAATAAACTGTTCCACTAAATACATCTTTCAGAACAGGTGAACGACTGAGTGCGTTTTCTTCACCAGATTTAGTTATTTCCATTCTTGACCATTCCCAGCAGAAATTGTCCATTTCCACCCACACTTCTACAGCATAGCTGTTATCCTTGTCGATTTCACCGTCGTATAAATCCGTATTATATTTATGTAACATTTTCCTCGGCCGTATGATGACACTTTCCAGAAATCCCGTGCAACCAGGAAAACCGTTTTCTTTAAATTTTGCATCAATTGCTATAGGTTCTACTTGTAATGGCCTGCTGTTGAAGAAGGCCATTCCGTATGGTTCGCAAATAAATTCACTAAATTCACAAACTAGTTCTTGAACTTCTATAGTTAAAAGTTCATATCTACCATTCCTCTTTATCTCGTACCTGTCCGTTCGAAAAAACGATAGCACAATCAATATTTTCGTTTCTGTTTCTACCGCCGTTTTCCTTGTCGTCTCAACAGTACATGCCCAAACCTCTAGACGAAAGCAAAGGAGATCACGTCTGATTTTCCGATAAAATCCCTTTGAGATATTGAACATGTGTACGAATGTAGATTCGGAACACAGTTCTTGATAGAAAATAAAACTCTCCCCTACCATCTCTCTCTCCCTCTCTCTCTCTCTCTCTCTCTCTCTCTCTCTCTCTCTCTGCCACTGTCTCTGTCTCTGTCTCTCTGTCTCTGTCTCTGTCTCTGTCTCTGTCTCTTTCTCTGTCTGTCTGTGTCTGTCTGTCTCTGTCTCTGTCTCTGTCTGTCTCTGTCTCTGTCTCTGTCTCTCTCTCTCTGTCTCTCTCTCTCCCACACACTTTTTCCACTAGCAAAGACGACACCGTCGTATCATTATCGGAATTTCAACACATACTCTTAATTATGTCGTGAAGCACATTTTTATGTTGTCCCTGGATTTCTTGTTGCCTTTATTGAAGCAGCATTGCCTCATTTATTAACCTCTTTTGTTCCCCCGCACGCTTCCTTCTCCAAATTGTTGATTCGCAGCCATAGCTTCCAATCCGCTGGCTCTGCGATGTATTGCTTTTGTCGCAACTTTTCCCCATGCCGCTGATTTGAAATTGTAGCCGACGCTGCCTTCTCTTTCCAGAGGGAAATTCATTCCCGTTATTTATCTCATTCCACATGATACCGTTCCGGCGTTCCGTTTCTCCTTCCTTCCAATGGACATACGGCACGTTTGCCATGTCACCCGTTTGCCATGTCACATACTGTCCTGTACGGATTTTGTTTGCATAGCATGCCTACACAAAACTTGCAACACAAGGCGAGGTTATCTGACTTGGTAATGTCAGTCACAGTCGGAATATTATTCTTTCCCGGGCTGACACTTCCATGTCAGAGACATGGTCCATTCACACAACAACACATGGATTTTTCCAACAGCATTTTTGTGTATAAGCAAAATTTTCTCATTTCCCTCCCGTTCCCACAGTGTATTCACACTGCCCCCAATATATACATTCCATCACATCAATTTGTACTGTGCAGCATAGACGACAATCATTCCATCGTTCCACCACTGCACTGTGGTCGTACAGTGCATATACTTTGCTGTGATTGGCTAAGATTTTCGAACAGATACACATAACAAAAATGTACTGGTGAAATTTGAGAGTTTTTATAATTTTTTCTGGCCGTAAATACACCTTTTTCCTCTTTTCATTTACCTGTTTCACAGGACTGTATGCAACCCAGTGTACATCATAACTTAATTAATTTGAAAACTCAACGGCCTCTAACAAGAGATGCACTGCTATCATTAATTCGATTATTATTTGTTCCTATTATTTGGTTTATTATACTGTAGCAAATCATCCTATTATGTTATCATATAACTGACTACAGTAGAGTCAATCTCTAATCGGCATCTCATTATGCCGATTATTATGTCTCGTAAATTATTACATTCCGGTAATTCGGACATATCTTCTGTTTTACTTATCGCTTTTAGTTAGAATCTCTTGCTATATATTTGTAGAGAGTTACTATTTTAAATTATGGCAGTTCCAGCATCCCCCTTTGAATATTCGCCTATCCACTTCACAGAATAGAAAGCATATCTCCGCTATCTATTTCTGATTCTGTCCAGTAATAAAAAGTTCTTCTCGCGCTAACTCTCGGTCTACTTGACTAGAATAACGAGTTATCAAAGAAAGACATTCCCCCTAGCTTCGCTATCATTTCCATTGCAATTATCGTCATTCTACTGTTCATCTCAGACAATCCACGTCTGATTATACATATGTCATCTAATCAAACCCTTATATTAATTGAAAACAGTGTTCATCTCCACCTCTTTATTTATATCCGAAGCACTCAGGACTGCTCCCACATGTCTCCGAGGATTCATGTTTTGTAATGTCCAAAATTAGAGGAGCATTCGTTGTTGTTTGTTCTTTCGTAACCAGCGGAAATTCTTGCACAACATTTAATACCCTTCTATTTCCATTCCTCTTCACCACCCCACGATCTGATACCTTCTAACCTGGACGCCCACAATCTCCCCGTTTTATTATCCCGGCATTACCATGTAGAGGAATAGATCCCAATCTTGCATAGGAATCAGCATCTTCGTGTACCTGTTGAGACCAACAGGCCGAAAACAGTCCTGCTCTTCCTGCAGATTCTGCGGGTATTCAATTGAGAAAAGGGAGTATCGACGATCGGTAGGGCGGAATCTGATTGAAGGCTTATTTCAAAATTC
>JAULBU010069823.1:0-10629 GCA_032358235.1 Odonthalia washingtoniensis
TTTATACTTTACTGTGATAAGGTTACCATTATCTACAATTAGCGCCTCGGAACTCTAACAGAAGTTTTCAAACAGGTATCCAAAGCGGTCGTGCTGTAATGCTCTATTTTCTTCTGTGATGCGAGATTCATACTTGTAAAATTTAATAAAATTAGCGCAATGAAAATTCTAAAGAATTGGACTAATCGATATCCCTATATGTCGTGCGCTTATCTACTATTTTCTTCTGGGCTGCAGGACTACTGTCCTTCTTCCCAGACCCGCATCGTTTTCATTTCGTATCGCGCTTTGGTGGAGCTTACTAAAGAAAACAAATTTCAGTGATCTTAGTAATACTGTTCGCTCAACTGCCGCAACGCCGGGGGAGAACTTCGGGAGTAAAGTTCAAATCGTAATACTCGGATGGATCGAAGATCACTTGCATGTAGCCATCAACGCACACAGCATGATTAACGGCATTTTCTTCATTCGTAAAGTCTTCTGTCGTCAAGTACATCTTCAAATCAACCAAGAACACTCCCTGCTTTGCTTATTAAACCAGATCTCAAACGGCTCCAAGCCGTTCATTATTCGGGACAAGTTGAATGCGTGAAAGTAACCCTGTAATCAACAGCTTGATTGTCCAATATTTCCTTACCAAACAAGACCCATTTCAATCGCACTAACGGCCTCATAACTGGAGAACTGGTATATACGATTTATCAACGATGCCCGTAGACATTTATCATCCATACTTCTGCAAAATATTCTCTTGAAACGATCATAAACATAGACATTAAAAGTAAGTAGAGCCCTGTGACCCGGACGGTGTAAAACTATGAAGGTATTTTGATTCTTTTTGTAATATTCGTCTATGTAGTTGACAAAACGAATTTCACCATGCTCTTCGACTTCTAAGTTGTAGTAACCACCAGTTGCGACCACCTTTGAAACGAATATTGCCCCCTTATTCAAATTTTAAACTGAATTTATTTTCCATTTCGCAACAGCAAGTGTATGAAGCTGAAATGGACAAAATGTGGAGATACCTCCACGTATCGGAACAACAGAGTCCGTTGTTCCAATCCGAAGACATGAAACTTCCCCTTCCGTTTTCATCCTTGGTAAAAGTTACACGTGGTACGATATACTCCTTCTTGTACACCGTGAAGCCGGTATTATTCGCAATTTCATCATCAAAAAACCCAACTCCACAATCCTTGTGGCATCAAATATGTTATCAGGGCGAGGAGTCATGAAGTTCAACAACGGCTCAATCGGGAATGGAATCCAACTGTACTTGTGCAGTTCACTCGCCTTGAGCTCGTAAATGACATACCTTGATTAGAAAGATCGTCCCCTGGTAACAATAGATCTCCGGCCCCGTACTGGTTATCATTTCTGTTGTTGCCTACATAGTTTAGTCTTCAGGACTGAATCCACTTCTATGGTTTCCGAAAACAAAAGTGGATGTTGTCGTTGATGCTACGAATGAAGGGAGAAGAGAAGAAAGAGATGAACGTGAAGGTTTTTGATTTAGATGACTACTACGTTTGGTCTTCCTGACCGAAGCCTCGTGAATGATTTCCGATAACGAATGTTGACTGTCGCGATAAATGTTATATATATAATTTATGGTTGCCAACTTTTTCCTGGTTCTCTGGGTCAAATATCTTGTTCGATTTCCGAAAACAAAAGTGGATGTTGTTGTTGACGTTAAGGGAGAAGAGAGAAGAGAAGAAAAACCAGGAACCGGAAAGGAACTGAAGATGTCATGTTGCAAATATTATTTTTTGTGATTTTCATATTGCTGTTATTTGTTACTACAGTAATGTGGAAAAAAACAAATTCCCTTTTCGTACTTGTTTTACTACTTTTTTCATAAAAAGTGTAAAAACATAGTGAAACAATTACAAAAAAGGCGATTGAAATTTTGAAACGTGTTGCAACCCCCATTTTAAATTGTTTTACTACTTTTTTAGAAACACAAATTAAATTGTGACACGTTTCAATTATTATTTAAATGGTTCGTTACACTTTTCAAAAAAATATTTTATGTTTTCATGAACGATTTTTTGTTTATGTATGCACTCTCGCATGTTCCCCAAACCCCCTTTTTCACCATCACCTTTCACAATTGAATCAGACATCTCTTCGATGACGCTGCGAAAATAGCTTTGTACAAGTTGATAAGTCTACTTTATTCAAACTGATTCTAGTATGTTTAGTTTCAATTTCGCCGCCTGAATTTCTCAGGAAATTTAACATGTAGTAACCTTTTAATGATAATTTTATTATGAAAGTATGTGGTCACGACGGCTAAAATGACACTCCTACACCAATCTCGACCATGTGCACCTTTTTAGGTATTCAATATCGAGTTGTATTGACTTGAAAGTTAGTTTGAAAAACGCTTTCTTAGAGACCCCAACGTTTTCCAGGCATAACCACTGTGAAAACGCATTTCCTTTCCTTTCTCCCTCAACTGCTTCCATATCGACATCGACATCACCAAAACAAATCGTCTATTTCAACATGAATTGCAAACCGTCAATGACTTGTAATGTAACTTCTTATCCGAGCTTCCCACAGCCTCTTGCCGTCTATCATAACCCCTATACCTTCTGAATTTTCTTCTAAAGAAACTGATGAAAATTTAGCACTCTCTACGAGCGCCAGCGATACCGATATCGTGATGCTTTTAGGATTTAGGTACAATCAAGTCATCGAATTTATGTACTGAAATCATTGAGTATACTTCACCTTATGAAATCGCAGTGTGCAACTTAGCATCTATTTCTCTCGATTGATTTGTAGTGGTACCTGAAGATGCCAAAACATTTTTCTTTGTTTGGAAATAAGATTATCTGGTTTGTTGATGATACCAATGTGTACTGTGTGACAATTGACAAAACTTTTGAAGGAATTTTGGTAACCAAACCTATCAAAGGTGTTGTATTCATCTTTAACCCCCGTACTGGATAGCTCTATCTCAAAATCATTCATGTTTCAGTCAGCTAGGGGCAAAATCGTCTCTCACAATTAGCAAAAAAGAAGACATCCGAAGAGACAGAATCTTCGGTTCGTTCTATTCCTATTGAGGAGCAACCCAAACAGCTAATTGTCACTAGTAGTGGTATGCTTAATCTTTTGGAAACAGATTGTATCAACTTTCCTAATGTAGTCATCAAGGGATCTGATTTTCAATTGCCATTCCAGGCACTTCTAGGTGTTGAAACGTTCGGGGACCTAATTCTGAAGTTAACAGAGCCGAAAATGGTACAGTTTAACATCTTTGATCAATGGCTTTTAAGTGTATATTCGTTCACGGCGTTTTCCCGTCTCATCCATATTTTTCGAGCAATCCACCTCAATAATGGAAAAGAAAAAGTTATTCTGCAGCCAGAAGTGACCGTGAAAATCGAGCTATACCACGTATGTCCTTCAAGTTAAATAAGTTCTTTGTCAGAAGAAGAGTGGATGAAAGTTGAAATCAAATTGAAAGATTTGATTCTTGTCGACTGCGGTAAGAAGAATAACGTAAATGTGGCAACCTTGACCAAATTTGAAATCAGGGACATCATCTTGGGAGCTAAAATTGCACCGCCAAGTAAACAGAGGCAACAGGTGGCTGAAATTGAAAAACTTGCTAAAGAAAAGAGTCAGATGACAGCCGTGAAAACAAAGACGGCGGATAAACAAGCGAACGAAATGGTGTTAATGACGAAAAAGAACTACAAAAAAAACGTGTTTGCACCAAGAACGCAGTGGAGGGCTCACGCAATTTTGGCGATAAATTTTCATTTGCGTTCTAGACATATCTACGTCCCTGCGGATGGAGTGGTTGAGTGAGCATCCGCATTAACATTTGTAATACCAAAGAACATTGTGAGAAAGTTATATTGTTAGTGCGGAAATTCGCACTAATATTGGAGGGTTTTTATATGGGGTGATTCCGGGGGATAATCCAATCAGTGAAGGAGATCAGATGTATTGCCATACCTCCACAAGTCGGAACGGATCAGAAGGTAACGTTGGCCACGAGTTGTGGTGACATTGTTGATAATGTTTATGGTAGTAGCAGTAGAGCTGGTGAAGGACCACCAGATCATGAATTAACTGAAGATATGCTACCGCTTGGATGAATTCATACGAAGCCGAACTAAGGGGGCCAGCTAGAACCAGGTGACGTATTCACAACCGCTGGAATGTTGGGAGAACTTAGTGCGATGAAAGTCAAAAACGGTATTGACTGTGTCCTTTACTCCCGGCTCTTGCTAGTTGGTAACATATGTATTGACAATTGCAGGGGTGGAATCAGTCATCGCCAATCATGATTTAAATTGGAACGAAGGTGCAATAAAAGTACTTATTAATCATCTTCTATTATTGTCATCTTATTTTATTCTGCAAATTGACTCAAAGGAAAAATCTAACTTATGGGAATCTAATCTTTATTGCGCTAGTGACTTATTTTATCTTTTACTTTCCCTCTCTGAAAGGACCGCCGGCAACACCATCACCTGAAAATACCCCACCCTCTTTCCACATATCCACTACAAGCAACATTAAAAACATAACTGATAACAACAATAACCACCCCCGTAACACAACCAACCAATCTTCGCCTGTAACAATAACATCCACCTCTAAACTGGCATTCACTAAACCTGCCGTGGCTCCGGCCACGGAAACCACACCACCAACGACAGAAACCACAAATCGTCGGGTGAAACCACGTCCTGTCATTCACAAATCTACCAATCTAACTCGTACAGCCCATGACCTAGTTGCTGTGACATCCATGGATAAGGTGATAGGTAGTTCTGGTATTGAGAAAGCTAATGAAACAGCGAAGCGTATTCGTGATAACTACAAAGCTAGCCAATAAATAGTTCCCAGATACAACTAATGAGTCCGAACCAACTGGAGAGGAAGCGAACGAATCGAAGTCAACGTCATCTGTGGAAGCGACAGCATTGAAACTGAACTCTTCAGAGCAGCAATTGAGCACGAAAGTTTGAACTAGCAGTGGTGTTAACAGTGCCGCGCCCTCTGCGTTGCGTAGCAATTCTGTCCAGTCAAGCTCCAAATAAACAGTCTGTTTACCCGTGCTCCGAAGCATCCCAGTCCGTGGTATTCGAAGTTCCCCCACAGAAAATAGCAGTGATAAGAGTGTACCATCAATAAGTAGCGGCTGAAATGAAAATAATCCAATCACTATCTCTGCCGACGATATGCGAAACACGGGAGAGAAGAAGAAACAAAACAAAGTGTCATGGAACACAGATGATCATCTGAAAAAAAAAAATTCAATGAACCACCATCATCGAACGGCGGAGTACCGGCGTGCAACTGTGACGAATCGCTCATCTTTTTATATTTAGTCACACGCACGATGACAGAGCTACCACTGACGATTTGGGCTCCTTCACAACAAACAGCGCATGCAGTTATGTTATAGGACGGAGTCCTTCGTTGTGTGATCGGTCTCGCCAACAGTGAAATTCTTTACTTTTCGGATGTCGTTGCACGAATCACTGTACCATTCTCACCAGGAAATTTCCATATTTTTCACCAGTTGATTGTGAAAAACAGTGAGGATGGTGGTATCACAGAACAGGGTAAATAATTCTGCCTCCATCTACGGCTGATAGTGTGGAGGTTGACGGGGAGGATGTCAATAACAAAGACAAAATAGGTAGTGTTCCTGGTGTTGAATCTGATAGAAGTAATGGTATCACCGGAATTTTACCAATGTCAGCGTTTGAGGAGGCGAGAAAGAAGGAATATTACATGGAACAAGGATGGGAAAAACAGGCCAGCGAGGAATTGAAAAACGGAATACGTGAAAAATGTGCAAAACGACGATGGTCTTCTCCACGGTCGTTTGTACTACATGTTGAATGAGAAATAGAGGATAGAAGAGGTTTGAATGGGGTGGCCAATCGGAGACCGGTGATGCATACAACAGGTCAGAACTGTCCTACTGCGGTGTGATAAGTGATAACGGAAGTTTCCACATGGTGGAGATAGGGGTGTGCTAGGGCTTGGGTTGAGGAGTGTCGCTATGTCTGGAATGAGTGGTTGGAATAGTCGTAATCATGGGCGGCCAGGTCTGTGTTTCGGGAGATGAATGCCTACTTCCAAGTGGTGTAGTTTTTGGGTGGAGTAAACATAAACTAGGCCATGCGATTTTTGAGGGTCCATTTAGTGTACATAGACAAGACTACAGGGAATGAATTTTTACGGATGGTAACTACGGACAAAATCTACGCAATTTCAAGAAAAAATGAATGGGCCATGACCTTTGGACGTACAGATTATGTAGAATTTAATGTATGAGGCATACAAATTTACTTACGGACAGTGGAAAATGAATGAAAGAAATAGTCCGGGCCCCCTTTCACCTGTTGGAAGATTGCACGTAGGTGTAATTCGAAATATCTTTCAAGCAAATGACATTTTAGTGTATGTTCATTATATAAAAAACTACAAATTTTGTAGTAAAAAGTGAATGGGCCATGCAAAACTTTCCAGAAAAATTGAAAAATTTAATGTATGTAAACTAGGTCCGCGAGTCCACATTTTGTATGGAAGATTTAATGAATACTTCATAAAATTCTACTAAAAATGTAGTTATTTATGAATGTCACATTAACCCTTTCGCGCTTTGAATATAAAAGCGTAGTGGTACTACATTTTTATTTACAGTTTTTGGATGGAAACCTGAATGGTGAATCCAGAAATCAGTCATTTGATCAATTGGAATGTGGATGTGTAGTGGCCGTTATCAGGTGTATCTCCGTGATATATATATGTTGAATGATGGTATATGGGAATGTTATATGGAATATGGGCGATATATATTGCAATACATGTATACTAATTACGGTGTACATGATATATTTAATTTGAATATTAATAACCATATCATACAATATGAATATGAATTTGAGAATGAAATGAAAAATTTAGGGATGAAGAGTCTAATATTGAACATTGTGATAAATATAAAGAAAAAGAAAAATCAGAATATCATATAAAACAGAGAAAACACACGCCAAAATCAACTGTAAAAGTCCACTGAAACCATAACGAAATTGTGACATGTCTATATCATAGACATGATGTCTTTTCTTCATCTGCTGACAAATTGAAAACACATAAATAATAATATAAATGGATACTATGTTAGTAAATTATATATGAAAAGAACACAATAATGTAATGTGAATATGAAAAATTATATCGTTACGAACCTGTACGGATGACGGAGTATGTAAAGGAACGGAACTAAGTTACCTGTAAACAGAAATCTCAACAACCAAGCATAGAAAAGGAAAGTTAGTAATTTGTAATGATGGGATGGAAATTGTACAATTAGCGAAAGAGTAGATATTTATACCTATATCCACGGGAATAGTATTGACCGCATTGTTGTTGTCGGGATGGAACATGACAGGTCTGGGACGGTGTGGAGTATTGACGAAGACCGAAATGTCATTTTTCGACGCGAATGATCGCTCGTTGATAAGGTGTTGATAAAAATGGTCGAACCGACTGCGTCGGAAGGAAGGAAGAGGGGATGTAACTTTTTCAGAAAAGTCAACACAATTACTGTAAATTGGCCCAAAATACAAGAATTTATGTAACATTTAATATCAGAAAATGGCACGAAAAGGACATTTTGGTAGCATAGTCAATGTTTAAAAATTTTATATTATATTTATTAAAAATGTGTTTAAAAATGTTCCAAAAAGAAAGTGATGAAACGCCAAAAGGCACAGTACAGGATATAGAAATTATACCCAAATCAAGAAATAGATTTCAATCCACATTAAAAATTGTATCGGCAAAATGTTCTGTGACGTGGCTGTGACCACAGAGTTAGACAGGGATGATGATAAATGTTGAGAGAACCATCAATTAGTATGGCCGTAAGTACCGGGAATGATTTTACGGCAGCATGGGATGCTGAAAATAGAAAGATCTTAATGTATGAAGGGGAACATGAAATATTTTACGTGTTTACGAAATATTTTTTGAGACCTATATTTATAGTTTAAGAAAACATTTCTTGTAGAATAGGCAGAACTGAATAAAATTTCTTCTGTTCTCTCCGAGCTGTTCTGATAAGGAAAAAGCAACAGAAACATTTTGTATTGTCATGGATTTATCGAATTGCAGAAAACACGGCGGGAATAGCCGGCTGTCAGTGGTGATAACAGCAATGGTTCTGACCTGTCGTCAATTGGAGTTGGACAAGAAATGGAAAAAAGTAAAGCTGGAGTGTTTAACAAGTCATTGGCTGTATCGCTAAGCATCCAGGAAACTCATGCGGGGAGAAAGGATGTCGAAAAACATTTTAAGATAATTTGTAACCCTGAGTTTGATTCAAGATTATTCTCAAAGAAAGTTCCATCTTTTGATGACTGCCATAAGATTAGGTATGACATAGTGAGCAAATGTCGTCAACAAAACTGAAGTGTGCAATGGAATAATTTAGGATTGTAGTATGGAAATCTGGAAAATAGTATGTGTTCATATTTGTTTTTGTTTGTTTCATTTTAAATTTTATTGTATCTTGAACATAATAAACTCAATTCTTTTAAAACATAAGTCACAATGTCGATGCGCACTTGAAATGAAAATGCCTGTTTATCTAAGTAAGTATCTGTTCTTTTTAATGAAAAGTTGTCATAGTAATGGTAAGACTAACTTTATTGAAATGACACACATTGATTATACTAAAAATTTAATTTGTAATGGACAATAGGTCAAAGTTCAAAGTACTACGGACGCAATGAACCGTGTGGTTAATAGAATATGTTGTAAGCGGTAAAGGATATTGGGACAAATTAATTACGATGAAATTTTCATTTGTAAAGACTGTTGTTATAAATATCATTACCTGGAAGAACTCTGACCTTTTCTCTCTGGAGAGATTTGATTACTTGAAAAAGAACTGGTGTACCAGAAGTCATTCGTTTATCAACTAAAAAACCGTAAATGGGCTAAAACGAGTTGGCTTCGTCGAATTTTAAATGAACAAATTCGTCAACATAACACGGAGTCAAATGCAGGGAGAAATTTGGATAGTGTAGAGGAAATGACGGGTAGGTATTGGATTGGAGGAGAAATGAAGCTGACTGTATTATGACATGGGTATAATAATTTGTGGATTCCATCCTTGATCAAGGTTGAATAACGATGATGATACAGATGTTGAGAAGGGTTGGAGGATGATGTATGGATGTACCCAGAAAATATTCATATATATATATTTGCATTTCCACTTCTTTTTTGTAATGTCTCAATGACAGTCGCGAGGGGATTCGTGACGAATGAAACCGCAAATAGTGTATGACAGGAAATGCTGGAGACAGGTCCGGCGGATTGACGCATCGGTGACAATCCGCTTAAAATCAATATATATATATATATATATATATATATATAAAAAGAAATAGTGAACAATACAGAAAACTGACATGTGCTATCCTGTAATAACAAAATCTGTGTTTTTTAGTGTCCACCGCAGTTTTTAGTATGATAAAGTAGTGATGTTGAAACAAGCGAGAAGTAGGCGGGCCACATACGGTCAGAATAGGTACAACTCCATGTGGAGTTAGAAAGTTTGGGAAAATGTGAAAATGTGAACTGTTGTACAGAATTACTATGGTAACAGTTACATCATGTAACTGTTACGACAGTATGATACTGTTCAAAACGTTAGTGTGGACTTGTATAAACACCGCAGTAAGGAAGAATGTTTACTGTTAAGTGCTTGTGCATCATTTCCTAAACAGAAAACATCAATGTCGAATAGAGGGATTGTGAGACGACTTTCGCAAAGGTCAACGAGGTCTATATTGAGTTCTGCGGAACCCCATCAAAGGAGGCAAGGATCTGCACACCGGACAATGATAGTGGGGATGAATCATCACCTGAACAAAGTCCTAACTTGTCTCGAGAACGGCGATTGTTATCTCGTGAAAGTGGAGGAGGTAGGTTCCGTGGCAGTCGTAGAAGCCGAAGAGGTAGTATAAAAAGACCTAGAAGAAATGAGACAAACGAATTTTCTGTAAATAGTGATGTAGAGAACACATATAGTACCGAAGACGACGAATAGTGACTTGGAAATGATGAGGTAGGAACTGGCGCACAAAACTATGACAACAGTGAGGAAATTAATAGCTCCACCAACAAAGTTGGAAATGTATAAATAGAAGAAAATATGGAAGAGTTCCGGAAGCTATAGGAAGAGGCTAGGCAATTAACATCCGAGAAGTCAAGACTAACAGTTTTGATGAATGAGTACAATGTTTCAACGATTGAAAAAGGACGAGAAGCGTTCAGTAAATAGGTATCAATCAAGGCTCTTGAATCCGAAGTGATCAGATTTGATTGTAAAAATACTGAAATGAGAGAAATAGTACAAATTTTAGAGTTATTAAATCAGTGTCTTCTGAAAAAGATGTCGGAAAACAACAAGAATCGAGGAAAGTATGTTGACCGGATGATAAAAAAAGTACCTACGAAATCATTTGGAGATTGAAACGGCAGTTGACCAGAGAATCCTGAAGTGCGGAAGTAATGAAACCTGTGAATTAGACCCATGTTGTGCTGGCAATGTATGGAACTGGA
>JAULBU010069834.1:0-10629 GCA_032358235.1 Odonthalia washingtoniensis
AATGAATTCTCAACATCCATTCCTATATAGCTATTGTCATGTACTTCTGGGTTTGGGTGTTCTAATCTCTCGTCGTTAAGAGATAGATACGTACCGTAAGATGTGCAGCAACCATCACCACAAGTGTAGTCCCAATCTTCTAATGTTATTTTTAGTTTACTCATAATCCTTTTTCTTTTTTAAATATTTCTAATAGTTCTTTTGTGCTATATTCATCATAAATAATATCTTCATTATATCTTATAACTAACCACTCCGCAAACTCAATAGCGTAATTATCTGCTATTTGTTCACATCTATTAGCAACATTTTCTGTACGTTCATCATTAAACCCACACACTATCTCTTTGTATTGTTCTTTGATTGGTTTCATAATCTTTTTGGTTTTTGTGTATTCTTTAATTTTTGCCATATTTTTTTCTTCTTATTCCATTTTACATACTCAACTTCTGATTCATTTAGTTTTGTTGGACCTGTAAAATAAATTATTGGAGGATTAATAATTGTTTCTATCATAACATTTAAAATGGTATATCATCGAAAGCATCCGATGGTTGAACAAATATCTCTACTTTATCTTTATATATTGGTGTTACGTCATCATTATACTCTCCAATAATGTATGGTAATCCATCATCATTAACAGAGTAATCAAAGTCTGCTATAGGAAACCCTCTTGTGTGTGTAAAATGTGCAGTGATGTGAGTATCGTTGTTAACAACAGAACAAACTGTCTCCGCTTTCTTTAACACAGAACTACCAATGTGACCTACAGCCTTAGCACTACCATAATTAGAGTGAAGAATAGTCGTTAAGTGAAATTGTTTATCGTCTGTCCACTTCATAATCTTCTGAATAGCGTTTTGGCTTTCCTTTAAATCATTAAAGTCGTCAACTAAATCTGCTAATCCATCAATACCAATCAATCCGATATTATCTTTCATATCACTCTCGTATATTAACCACTCTATAAACTCTAGTCTTTGCTTTGGTTCGTATGGTCTCAATGCAAATGGTCTATAGAAATCACAAGATTCCATTCCAGTCATACGTAAAACTCTTTTAAAGACGTTTTGAGCGTGGAAAGCTGACTGCTCAGTATCAATATCTATAACAAAACAATCTCTGTCTCTATGACTCTTAATTGAGTTAGCATACTGATTGGCTTTACCACCTATATACGACGCCATAATCATAGACTTTAAGAAAGTCTTTTTAGATTTTGAAGCACCAACTATACAAGAGAAGTTACCATACGTTCCAAAAGGAATAGGAAATTCTCTAGTACCTAGACTATGCTTACCCATACTTATAGCTACTGGTGGGTATTCAATCTTTTTTCTTACATCAACGAAAGAGCTGTCATAGATATTCTGAAAGTTTATATTTACTTTTTTATCTACTTGAACTGATGCAGGGGCATAGTCATCAAACTTAACGTCTTCACTAAATATTTTAGTGTTGAACAAATGTGATTTTCTATACGCGCTCTCCACGCAGTTTCGTATCTCTTCTTCATCGAATCCATGATGAGCGAATTGCATCATAAATCCTTTGGCTTCTAACTCACTAATACCAAATTCATTGAATGCCATAGATAGGATGTAAACATTTCTGTTTCTCTCTCCTTCTACCATTCCATACCTTTCGCTCCACCACTTCATCAGTCCAGATATAATCTTTTGATTATCTTGAACCTCTACCTTGAATTCTTTCTTTACAATCTCTTTAGGTTTTACCTTATCAACAAACGTCTCACTATCTCTGTTGATGAAGATGTCCTTATCAGAACTCATGTAGCATATTCTACTTTCGTTTACACAGCTCTCATCAAAGTATTTAGAGTCATAGTATTCTTTCAACGCTAAGAAGTGTGCTCTGTGGTCTTTGATTATGCTTGGTATCTTAACGATTAACTTAAGACCGTCTCCAGATGGAGAGATAAATACAGAGTAAGTGAAAACATTACTTACAAGAAAGTCTCTGTAATCGTTTAATGATTGTGAATCCTCAAACCCATCAAAGTCAAGACAAATGAAACCACTATGATTAACCATAGCTGAATCACTTCTCTCTGTAAACTCCCCCGAGAATAATACACAAGGAAGTTTTTTCTTTATTTGATTTCTAGAAGACTTGTCTTTCTCTAGTCTAATGTTAGATACAATATCCACACAAGACTCACTACCAATCTTTTCTAATACGTAATCTATATCAGCGTACTTAGGTGTCTTTAGCGTATATAGGTTGTCGAATACTGTTACTCTACTCATTTTGTTATACTTTATAATACTTTGGATACTCTTTTTTTCTCTCTATATATTTTTTATGTCTTTCAATTACAGACAATGCATCTTCTAGTGTTTTATTGTGTGAATACGATTCTGTACTCCACCACGAAAAGTTATCTACATTATCTATTGACGCCCAGTCACCATACCAACGATCTTTGACTTGTGCTATAAAAATATTATCATCTATTTGTTTTACTCTGAATCTCATAATTTAAAAGCTTTTATTGTATGTTCAAATGGATTACCATCAATATTTTTTACTAAATGCAACATAGTCTCTGCTAGTTCTCTAACTTCTACTTGTGCGTGTTCTGAATTCCTCAACCCTTGAAAGTGTGCAAAGCTCCTCCAATTGAAAGATATATCCATAGTTATCTGAGAGTTGAATGTCTTGAAGAAACGTGCTGATTCTTTAGCTCTTTTACGACCAAGAATAGGCGTTAATTCATCTAGACATTTGTGATAAATATAATTTGACATTTCTGTAAAATCACTTAACACAGTATCCCAATTAGCATTACCTACTTTCCAAGAAATTTCTTCTTCATCATCATTGAAATGTATATGTTCTTTTATTCCAATTCCACTCCAATCACTTGGTATGTAAGTCTTGTCTTCTTTTAATTCTTTATACCTTGCACTCTCTCCATTAATTGAAACACCAATACGGTGTTTAAGTAAGTGAATATGTGTTGCTTGGTCTACTGTAACTAAGAAATGTAACTGACTTTTCTCGAATGGGGTATGATGACCCTCTGATGCCAACATATCTAGTAAGTTAGGTATTCTAACCGTTTTACTTTCAGTCAATTCTCTTGACGTAGAAGTCCAAGCAGATTGTGCATGTACTTGGTCGCTACCATAATATCCTAATAACTCTACTTTATTGTCGCTCATCTGCTAATTCTTTTAATGATTCGTTAATACTTTCTGGATAATACCCAGCTACAACTAATAAATTAGCCATGTCGTTTAATACTTCTGTTGAGGTGCTACCATCGTTTATCTCAACAAAAATTGTTTTTCCGTAATACTCAATTGTTATCTTCATACTTAATTTACTTTATAAAACATTACAAATACTTTTCTACTATTAGTGAATTTATTAGGGTATTTACTATGAAAGTAATTACAAGGATAAGACACTACTCTATTTTTTTTATGACCTATAACACTTCTTAGAGTCCAAAATGATTTTATGTCTGCGTCATGAACTATCATCTTATTAAACTTATCCTCGTCTCCATCGAATGTGTCTCCTAATTCTTTGTGTTCCCAAAATGCAGTGCCATTCAATCCAATATTATCTATGTCAGATATGAATAATACCAGCGCTCTATCAGGTTGTTCTCCATTGATTATAGAATCGTTGTGTATTCTCCAATCTTCATCCTGACCTTCCTTAGCTTCTCTAAAAAACGATAGAACATTTGTAACGTTACGCTTCTCTATGTCAGATATTTTTTTCAGAATCATTTTAACAAAGTCATCTGTTGGGTACTTAACCCAAAATGATTTGCCTGGAGTATCTACTTTCTCGTACTCTGATTCGTCTTTGTTTAGAAAGTCTATCAGATAGTCGTCTAAGAAGTTGTCTTTTATGTATATCATTTGTTTAGATTTGAATTGTTTTTGTGTACTTCTTGTTCAATCATTTTAGACAGCAATTCATCAGAGTCTTTTTTGTGAGACAATTCTCTTATCTCTTTCTTTGAGAACTTACCTAAATCTTTGTAACCTTTACAAGTATTACATATCACATCGTCAGTCCATCCAGTACTAATTATCACATAGCAAATATGGCATAATGTAGCACCAATACCTCCGTTTAGTTTGTGTATAGGTCTAATTTTAGCATATATTTAATTGGTTTTGTATCAACGTGATTCTTAGCTAACTCTTTAGCCTTGTCTTTCAACTCAATGTTTAGTTCAAAAATACTTTTCTTCTTCTTTAAACTTCTTTCTTTTCTTACTGGCATGATTATAAATTTTTAAATATGTGTGACACTACTTCTACAGTCCAACTATTACCTAACGCCTTATACCTTTGAGAAGAACTTACACCTTCTGTATAGTTGTCAGGAAATGTTTGTAACCTCTCGCATTCAATCTCTGTTAGTTTCCTACCCTTTTCTTTTATAACACCGTAAGGAACTCCTTTGTACATATTCGCTGTTAAGCAAGCCGCCTTACCTTCTAATGGGTTTTTATGATACTCCCATCTAGGTTTCCCATTTCTAAGTCTTGACATATAGTCAACAGCTTTATCACTTAAGAAGTGTTTTTGAATAGGGTTATCTACTAATACATCCTTTAATTTTAAATCTCTATCTTCAGGTTGTTCTATATTTTCAATGTTACTCCAATAATACCTAAGTCTATTTTGTGCCGACACTAAAGAACTATTTATAGCTATCGGTCCAACATTGAGAAACTTACTTATCACATCTTGATACTCTTGTTTCATCCTAACATTCTCTAATAGAAACTTAACGTTTGGATTTGAACTCTTGATACAGTTAAGAATATCTACATATTCAAAAAACAATTTACTTCTATCGTCTTGAAAGTTTAACTGCTTACCAGCAAAGCTAAATCCCTGACAAGGACTACCACCTATTACCAAGTCTATCTTTGAGAAATCAATATCCCAATCTCTCCACTTAGTAACGTCTCCGAGTTGTATTGTATTCGGAAAGTTTTTATTAGCTATACTAATCGCAAAAGAATCTACTTCACTAGAGTAGTAGTTGTCTACTTTTACATTTGCTTTTTTTAGTGCTAATTGACCAGCACTTATTCCATCAAATAAACTTAATACATTCATAATATTTTATTTTATATTCCCATTGATTTCAATAACTCTTTTCTTTTCTTTAAAGCCAGATCTTCTGTTGTACCATCAGTACCATCTATATTTACATATTTCTCAAACTTGTCAGGTCTTGATATAAACTCAGGTGTTAGATACTTTGGATTAGCCTTGTGGAAGTCATCATCAAAACAATTCTTAATAGCTTTCATTATTTCTTGCTTTGAGTAACCATCTCTGAGACGTGCTCTGAATTGCTTCTTAGCTTTCTCATTCATAACTTTCATCTTCTTACCAGTAATCTTGTTGAATACCAATAACAGAGATTGAAAGTCAATATCATCTGTATTACTATTTATAGTAATATTATTATTATCTTTAAACTTTTCTTTAATAGGGGTATCAAAGTTTTCTTTAACACCTACCAATAGTTTTATATTCCTATTTTGTATTTCTTTTGAGCCATCTTTGTATATCATTTTGGTCTCAATGTACCCATTTCTTATCAATTGAGCAACCCACTTAGAAATAGAGACCGTACTTACCTTGTACAAGTCCGAGAAGTACTTATTTGAGGCGTTACAGACACCATTCTTATTGCATAGACAAGTTATCTCTGCAAACAATAATTTTGCGTTAGGAGATAGATTTTCATCATATCTAACCTCAGCAGGTATTATTGCATAATAGTTAGGATTTTCCATTATTAGAAATTAGGGGTTAAAAAACCACCTAAAGAAATTAATCAATAGGTGGTTGTGGTTGTGTTGTTAGTTATTACGATTTAGAAAGGCAAATCGTCATCTTCGTCATCTTGTTTAGATGCTTTCTTTGATGATGCTTTCTTTGGAGTGTCTGATGATTGTGAAGTCCACACAACTTTACCGTTACCTAAGAAGTTTCTGTCTTCTTTGTCGTCTCTCTCCTCTTTTGATTGGCTTTCCCAAACACTTACGTTGTTACCAAATTGGTCATCCTCATCGTTTACACTTAAAGTGATGTTTGCGTAAGTTCCTTTTTTACCTTTAACTAATTTAGATTTGTCTAATTTAGTTACGTCAATGCTAATGGCTAATAATTGCCCCATAATGAAATGTTTTTAAATGTTTTGCTTACTCTTTGATGTGATTTTCAGCTACCTCACGTTGCAAATGTATATAGTATTTATATAAATAACAATACAAACACTAAAATAATTAGTAAATAATACAAATATTTATTCATACTACAAAGAATCTATATACTCTCTAGCCTTGATTACTTTTTCGTCAATAGCCTTGATTATCTCTTCGTTTCTAGCTACCTCAAATATTTTGATTCTATTCTTCATTGGTATGTGAGAGTATGTTTGAGACTCTTTAACCTCTTCGATAAGAATATCTAAGAAGTCGTCAGGCAACTTCTCTTTATACATAATACTCTTAGCTTCTCTTAAGATGATATCGTCAGGAGTATCAAGAAGTACATATACCAACTTAGCCTTACTCTTACCAGTCAACCTCATATAACCTTGTAGCTGATAGTCGTATGCTTTGTTAGGGCATTTAGTTTCTAATGCAGGGAAACTAGACAAAGAAAAGCTACACTTGATATCTAACACCTCATCTTCGTCATCAGACACAATGTCAGGTGTCCCTTGAATAAAATCATCCTCGAAGTACTCGTCATTCTTGACGTGATTGGTTTTGAATAACTTGTTGTATTCCCTAATCGCTTCATCTTCTAATTGGATTCCTTTATCAGTATAACGTGATGTAATATCTGTACGTACACCATAAGTCTTTTCTAAATACCAATTGTTTAGATGCGTCTTAAGTGTTGCTGATATAGTCTCACTCTTACTTCTTGGTTCGGTGAAGAGAGCTCCTAAAGCGGAGCATCTCATCTTGAACTGTTTGTCTTTTTTACCCATTAATTTCTATTTAAAATCATATTTGCATTAGATCCGAATACGTTGTTGTTACCATAAGGTGACACACCTCTTTTTGCCCATATCCTATCAGTCTCTGCTCTATATAACTCTAACATTTTAGGTTGAGAAAGTATTTGTTTGGTCTTCGCATCATACAATGCAGCCTCATAGTTACCTTTAGCTAATGCAATCTTCTTTAATGCTGTTTGCTCTGCTTGTAATGTTTGAGACTTAATAGTGGCAGTCTCTTGAATAACTCTAATCTTAGTTTCAATAGCTCTCTTATAAGATTGAGGTATAGACATCTTAAGAATTGCAATGTTGTTTAGTATGAATCCTTCCTTAGCTAATGATTTAGTTAATGTACCAGTAACATCTCTTTCATATACATTTCTATGTTGTAGCAAACTATCAGATGCAAATCCAACTGCATTATCTAACAACTCTTTTCTAACTATGTTTCTAACTCTAGTGTTAATCAATTCCTCCATATCTACTCTGTACTTTGTAAATAGTGTAGGTGCTGCACTTCTTTCTAATTGTAAATTGATTGCTACGTCTAATCCGAATGTTGCACCATCAGCTGATGTAACATCGATGTGTTCATCTGTTGGTGAATCCTCATCTAATGCAGCTGTCCATACCTTATGCTGTACCGATGTTGGATACATATACACATCTTGTGTTGGAGGAAAATAGAATATAAATCCAGATGCCATCTCGATGTTAGGGACTCCTTTATCATTACCGATTTGGTCTACTACTAATGCTACCTCAGATGAATCTGCGGTTGTACAAGATGTTGTTACTAATAACATCATCATAAAAAAGGCTACTAATGTAAATAATTGTTTCATTTTACTTGATTTTTAATTTGATAATAAATTTGATTAATAATATGTTTACCAATACCACACATAGTAGTGATAGTATACCCAACATAAAGGCGATGGTACTTGCTGAACTCATAAGGCTAGCTACACCCATCATAAAAAATACCTCCACTAATAATAGCAGAGGTATTAATAAGAAAGAATACTTAAACATTGTCAAGCTCTTTTAGCTGTTCGTCTGTCAACGTGAATGCACCAGTCAACGCATCTCTAGAATACGTACCAGCTTTGATAGCTAATAAAGCCTTGTCGAATCTATCTTTATTAATAGACATCTTAACACCACCTGACTTAGTTCTTGATGGATTGTCAATGTCATCCTCATCAGTATTGATATGGAAATACTTAAGTAAGAAGTATCTCTCTGCGTATGTTAACGCACTACCAAGACCTTTCTCCCAATCGTTCTGACCATTAGCACCAAAGAAGTTCTCGTCTTTCTCACCGCTAGTAGCATCAATCCAAGTGAACTTCATCATAACCTTAGAAAGAATCTCTGACTTACTACCGTTCTTTGTTACGTAGTCTTGTCTTGTGTTCTCAATGTCGATTATCTCTTGCTTAAGAAGTATACCGTACTGATTCATAAGTGGTTTTACATACTCAAGAACCTTACTACCCGATACGTATTGGTATCCAAAGCTCTTGCTGTCTTTACCTAAACCAATAACCTCTTGCTGTATCTTTAATAGTTTTTGATACAGATTTAGCGATTGTACATCGCTTGTTGCAACTTGTTTTGCCATAATTTAATTTTGATTTAATTCGATTCTAATTACTAATATGCCAATGTAATCTGACATAACTTCTAATTGCTTGTGAAGTAAGTATTGATTCCCATCAGATAACTCTTGAAAAGCATCTGTTAGAGTAAACTCTTGTAACTTAAGAGCTTTAATTGCCAATTCTTTTTCTTCTTGTTTCAATCTCTCTAAAAACGTACTCATTTTTTTTAAATTTAATTTAATACTTAGCACCCTTTCTTATAGCTTACCGAGTTATCAGTTACGGAGCTTGTATAAGAGTAGGGTCACGTAGTTACCTGTTAACACCCCACACCAGATTCACAGGCAGGTCTGGTCGCTTTAACTACTTGCTGAGAACTCATTTGTGTTGTGTAGACCTATCCACTCCTACCTTCTGCGCGTATGTATTGGGTATTCCTTTCTCAAGGGAACAACACATTCTACATCTCTGTAGACATCTTTATGCAAATTATTAGAGGAATATTAAGACCATATGTCACTTAAAGCGCACGCTGAATTACCCCTACACATCCATTTCTAATCCTGTATTTCAAGGTAGCGTCTTATTCATAATTTACAAAGGTTCAATGTTTAGCCTATTTGATACTTCAAAAGTAACAATATTAATCTACAAAAGCAAATTAATCTTCTAGTAATTTAGGGTATCTTAACAATATATCTTCACACCTATTAGTGTATTCTTTCATAACCTTAACTGCTTTCTCAACAGTCTTGTAGCTAGACCTTTTACTCTCTGATGTGCTTCTATATCTATTAAGTAATTTGTTGTAAGAGTTGTAACTGAATAGCGATGCTGCTTCAATTATACCCTTACTTATCAGTATATCTAATTCGTTTGGTTTTAACTCCTTGTATACAGATGTTCTTGTACTATACACTCTATAATCAAATCCTTCATCCAAGATTTCTTTCTCAAACTTAAACCCTTTATAGAATATACATAAGTAGTTTCCGAATTGGTGCTCAGGAATTTTTAGATTCAATGCTTTATTATATATCTCCTCTTGTTTACTCATTTATTATTTTTTTTAAATGTTTCGTTGTAATGTGTCTCTGAATCTCCATACCCAGTATTTTCATACCTACCATCATTACAAGCATCCATAATCTGTTGCTTTTCTAATTCTTTTGCTTGGCTAATTTCATTTGCGTAACTAATTAAAAAATCATTATTTTCAAAATCATTATTTAATTTATTTACTAACCATTCTACTGCTGTCATATCTTATTTCTTTTTAAATTGTTTAAAAGCATCTTCCTCTGGTAGGAAGTTATTATAACCATATGAATACATTTCTTTCATGTCTTCCTCACTATACATTCTTTCTTGTTGCCATTTAGCACCTTCTGTAAAAGCTAATCTCTCAATGTTTTTAAATCTATATAAAAAAGATTCTCTATTAGGATATAGTCTTTCACCAGCTTCTTCAAGTGTTTCTTGTTTACTCATCTAAAAAAGTCTTTTAATTTGATTAATATCCATAGATAGTACACTTGTAAGTGCGTCATCTACCTCGTTCTTTGTATTGAGAATATTAAACAACAAACTAACTTTATTAGTTGTTAATCTCCTACCTCTTGAGAATAGCTTTACTCTACTCAATGTATCTTGAAACTCAATGTGTTCTTGTGGGGTGCTCAAAGATTCTCCTTGATTGTTCACCCATCTTCCGTTAACTACTTTCATTTTCTGATGATTGTGAATTAATAATTACTAAATACTCTGTACCGTTTTCTAATGCCTTTATCTCTCCTTGTGGTATTAAAGACATTATCTCCTCTCTCGGCATCATATCCAATGTAGACGCCATATAAATTACCTTATCCATTAAAAATCCCACCATTGACTATCGTTAGGACTACTAGTATTTTCTATGATTGTATCATTGTTGTTTATGTCAGCCCATAAACCTCTTTTATACATACAAAGACCTCCCATACCGTGAGGT
>JAULBU010069856.1:0-10627 GCA_032358235.1 Odonthalia washingtoniensis
CTCACCCAATTTTAGATTACATTCGGATGTTCTGCTTGGTCTTTTCGCCGCGGCGGCGGCGTCACTTTCATAAACAGGTGCCAGCATAACGGCTACTAAGGACAGTAGAGCGCCACTGTAGACATATTTACAGTAACATAATACAAATTTACAGCTTAGTTCCCTTGATCTTATTCCAAAAAAGCGGGAACTGCTATTTTAAAAAATAATTGATCAAAAATATTTTGATCCCAAAACACACTAACGTAACAAAGTAATAAAGACAAACGAGGCAATCCTTCACCGAAAAGCAGAGTTATACAGCCCATGCAAATTAGTTTACTATGATTAAGTGGCAAATTGAGTGGTACTATGTTCTTCTCTCGATCCCGGTTCTCCCCCCAACCCAAGTTCCCTTTCTCGCTCTCTTTCTCTTTTCAATTCCTCCTCATCTTCATCCTCATTCCTTCTTCTGAGAGGGACTCCCAAATACTGAGCCATCATCTTTGCCAAGAACCTCATTCCCACCCTTGCCGTTCCATTAACCTGACTCATATTCAAGAAACCATGAGGCATGCTTTCATAAACTTTAAACGTATCCCCATCTCTCAATTCATGTAATCTCTGGGCAAAAACAGCCGCATCGTCTAGTAAGGGATCTAAAGATCCACAAATCACAGTTACAGGTCCGAGACATCTCAATTCTTTATCTTCTGCTACAATCGGTGATACAAATGAATGATTTGTCGCATCAATACCATCCGGAATGTATGACTTCAAACATAATTCTAACACACTTACCGGTAACATAGGATCAAAAAATGATAACAATCTAGATGGACTCCATGCTGTCGTCAAGTATAAAGCAGGATATGAGACACACAACCCATCAGGAGCACGAATTCCAAGTTGAGCAACTTTCATCGCGGTTACAACCGCCAAATTTCCACCAGCGGAATCTCCAGCGAATACCACTCGTTCCGCTAATGTTCCAATAACTGATGCGTTTTGCAATGCCCATATGTATGCATATAAACATTCATGTACTGCTGTAGGGAATTTATGTTCAGGTGCCAATTTGTAATCCACTGATAACAAGACCATATCCGATATATCACAACACCATTCTTTCAGGTATGCCATGTGAGATTCACTACTTTGTGATACGAACCCGCCGCCATGAAAATATAAAATTAAGCCAGATGCAGGTTTTTTTTCTTCGATGCCTAAGAAATTGGATACATTGGATTGAAATCTTTGAAATTCAGTTTTGATTGTTGACGCCAAAAAGCTGTTATCCATTCTTTCACCATCCATCGCATGCCGGCCTTCTCCATTCATTGACGACCGTTTATCAGGTGAGGATGAAGTCAATGGTCCACTCCTTGTGTTACTACCAACAACCTTTTCATTTGATGGACGATTCTCAGCACGTGCACCATTACTCCCAGAACTAGGAACGGAAGATAAGGATGGTGATTGAATTGCAGAAGAATTGCCAGAGGACTGTTGCATGCTCTGCTCAACTTTAGGGACATGCGCATCATCTAGAATATCAATACTAGATACAACTGGTACGGTATTCCCATCTCCGGTGATATCATCTTCTCGTACATGAACTGGTCCCAAACCAGGTGTCCTATGTTTACTCCTTGAATTCCTTGATCTATTTCTAAACTTTGATAAATGGGCTGGTCGATGTTTATGACTCATCAATCTTACTTTAACTGGATCCATAATACTCACAAGTACATCATGCAAAACATCATCGTTAGCGCTTGTTGCAAATTCCACTCCACCTTCTTCACCCGGAGGAGGAATTTCAAATGAGGTATCTGTTGCAACATCGGCACCAGTCAGTCCACTGACACCCGCCACAAGAGGTTCTTCAACAAGGTTCATAAACTTTCGTAATTGTTCAATGGATAAAGACTCTGGAGAAATATCGGCACCGATTTGTGAGACGCCATCAATTGTTAATCCCAAATTATCCATGATAACCATATTAGAATAGATCCAACCCCAACCTAACATGAAGGCATTCTTTATCAGTTGTGGAGTCCCATCATGTTCATTGTGACTTTTCAGAACGGATCCACGTGCAATATTAACAACACGCAGCACGTTTCGCATTTCAGGAGTATAATGAAATCCGAAATGACGACCATAGAAATCATCAAGTTTGATCGCCGCACGCCATTTAGAAGGTTGCATTTCAGAATCTGTATTTTCATCAATATCCACAAATAAAGTTTTCAATGTATCTGAAGTATGAGCTGAAATTTTTGATGCTAGATGGATAATTCCATAAAATCCACGTAATTGGCCGTGATGAGTAACCATTCTATCGAAACATACAGAAGCTTGTAAAGGAGTAACCAACCAACGTGAATGATTTGCTGCAACATCTAATATAGCCTGCGAAGCATTATCGAATAACATGATAAGTATGACAGCAAGTGAATCATATCCGTTACATATAGTTGTATGGTTCATGCTATTAACGGTTGATGACTCAGCACGAGCGAGAAATTTGCCAGCACATTGAGCTGTAGAAGCGAGATGAGGAAGAATTGGGGCAGCTTCATCCATGACAGCTCTACATGTGATGGAGAATGCCTGTGCTTCTTGGAAAGCAGATAATACATTTTGAGGTGGATCTAATTTTGTTGCCGTCGGTCGAAGAACATGCGATAAGGCCAGAGCAGCACCCTCACAGGCTCTGAAGGATTCGTGAATAGCATCAGGAATTTTCATTTCGGACTGGCATGTTCAGGTAATTGTGCTTGTTGTATCCGGGCCTCGCTGCTGCTTCTTGTTCAGTGGAATTTACGTTGAGCATTGGCCTAATCGATAAATTGGGCAAGATGGGGGGGGTTTTTGATGCAGCAGTGTTTGCATTAACAGACCCTTTTCGGCTTTAATTAAGGCTATTGAACCTAAAAATAAGACACTGGTTCAAAAGCATAAGAAGGGCAGGTGTAGGTGTAATTTGGTATAAAATTTAATGCATTACAGTACAATTCCCAGTACTGTAAGTACAGTCCTTGACACTACACACGTTGCAGTAGTCCTCTAAGCCATACCGAAGTGCATCTATCATTGGACGTTAAAGCCAAGTACTGTGGAAACAAAATAATTATGATGCGTTTTTTTTTCCATGTCTTGTTAGTTAACCAACGTTAGCATCTTCACTTGAAAGGACATCCGACCAACGAATTGTTATTTTGGAACAGGGATTCTTCTTTTGTAAACGCACCGATCCACCCCTCGAAGCTCTTTCACGTCAAGCTAACTTTGGGATCTCTAAACAATATAACTTCATTGAACTATGGATGAAACCGCAGCAAAGTTGGAGGCATTCAGCATCAACAAGGATGCAGCATCCGAAGACTATATTCTGAAACCTCGTCTTGACTATCGTACGGTCTCTGCCGTTAACGGACCGCTTGTCGTTCTTGACAATGTGAAGTTTCTACGTTATGCTGAAATCGTAAACCTCACATTAGGAGATGGTACGAAACGTCGTGGACAAGTTCTTGAAGTGAACGGAGACAAAGCTGTTGTTCAGGTTTTTGAAGGTACGACAGGTATTGATAATCGTAATACTCATGTTGAATTCTCCGGTGATATTATGAGAACTCCTGTATCTCGTGATATGCTTGGTCGTGTTTTCAATGGTTCCGGAAAGCCAATTGATAAAGGACCACCAGTTGTTCCTGAAGCATTCTTAGATATCGCAGGTTCTTCCATCAATCCTCAAAGTCGTACTTATCCTGAAGAAATGATCCAAACAGGTATTTCTACAATTGATGTTATGAATTCTATTGCACGTGGTCAGAAAATTCCTCTTTTCAGTGCTGCTGGTTTACCTCATAATGAAGTTGCTGCTCAAATTTGTCGTCAAGCTGGTTTAGTTAAATCTCAAACTGGTGAAGATGGTGAAGATCAAGAATTTGCTATTGTATTCGCTGCTATGGGTGTTAATATGGAAACTGCCCGTTTCTTCCGTCAAGATTTTGAAGAAAATGGTGCTATGAGCAAAGTTACATTGTTTTTAAATCTTGCGAATGATCCAACTATTGAACGTATTGTTACGCCCCGTTTAGCTCTTACTACTGCGGAATATTTTGCTTATGAATGTGGTATGCATGTTTTAGTTATCTTGACTGATATGAGTTCTTATGCAGATGCACTTCGTGAAGTATCAGCTGCAAGAGAAGAAGTGCCTGGTCGTCGTGGTTATCCAGGTTATATGTATACTGATTTAGCTACAATTTATGAACGTGCGGGACGTGTTGAAGGTCGTCCTGGATCTATTACTCAATTACCTATTCTAACAATGCCTAATGATGATATTACTCATCCTATCCCGGATCTGACTGGTTATATTACAGAAGGACAGATTTATCTTGACCGTCAATTACATAATAGACAAATCTTCCCTCCGATCAATGTGCTACCTTCACTGTCACGATTGATGAAATCTGCTATCGGTGAAGGAATGACGCGTCGTGATCACGGAGATGTTTCAAATCAATTGTATGCTGCTTATGCTATTGGAAAAGATGTTATTGCGATGAAATCTGTTGTTGGTGAGGAAGCTCTTTCTGCGGAGGATTTATTGTATTTGGAATTCCATGACAAATTTGAAAAGAAGTTTGTGTCGCAGGGTCCTTATGAAATTCGAGATATTTTCACGTCACTTGATATCGCATGGTCTTTATTACGCACATTCCCCAAGACGCAACTCAAACGGATTCCCGAAAAAGTGCTCAAAGAATATTACCATCGTCGAGGCGCTGAGGAGAGCACGTCCGATTCAAAGAAATAAGCGGTGGGCGATTTTGATTCGTTTGATTCGATTTTCGATAATTAAATTTAAGAGCTTGGCATAGCTTTTTATCACCATTAGTACCCAACGGAAATTACAGTACCCTCTTTGTGGTTTGAAAACATAAAAAGTTGAAATTAATTAAAATTTCCGCCCTTACTTGCTTACTGTACATTTATTTCTTGGACTACACGAGCAACGAAGCCACAAAACAGAAATCTATTTTCTCTTGCCTATGAACGTAACCCCCAAAACATTTTGCTCCTGCCGAAACCATGAAACCATACGTCGCCAGTTCCTGAACTGCTGTAATCAAGACGTCGTGCGGTTTTGTTCGACCGTAAACGGTAACGGGAAGAGGTAGATCGGTAGAGATTGCGACGAACAGAGTAATTTTCAATTACCGAACAACAATTGATATTGTATTTTGAGGTGTTTCGTTGGGATACTTAAACCGCGATACACCTCTGTCCTATAATAAAGCCGACAGCGAGAAAAAAACTATTTCATCCAAAAAAAGAAAGAGGAATCTATTCAATTCCAAATGTCTAGTGAGTTCATGGAGAGACTTAAACTAACATCGGAAATCATATCATCATTTGAAGTGGCCAGAGTACATGGTGACCATGAGAAACCAATAACATGTTTGGACTATAGTGAAAATGGTAAAATATTAGTATCATCAAGTGGGGATAACACAATAAATGTTTACAATAGTTTAGAAGGAACATTAACAAATTCAATTGACGTGAGCTCACACGGAGCTGGAATAATACGATTTATACAAGATCAAGAACCATCAACTATATTAACATCGTCTACAATAAATCCAAATAATCATGATATTCGCGCTTTAGATATTGAAAGAAAACAATATGTAAGATATTTTAAAGGACATTCATCAAAAGTTAATTCAATGTCATGTTCGCCTGTAGGTCCACAATTTATATCATCAAGTAATGAAGATTCGTACATCTGTATATGGGATTGTCGTAAAAAAATCGCTATTGGTAAAGTTAAATGTATAGGTAACCCATTAGTTTCGTATGATCCAAAAGGCTTAATTTTCGGTATTGTTTATAATTCATTAAATGATTTGAAAACAAAAGTTAAGTTATATGATACTAGAAATTTTTATGGTGGTCCATTTTTAGAATTTTTATTGGATAATAAATTTAATCACAAACCAAACTGTTTTAAATTTTCTTCGGATGGTGATTTCTTTATAGTTAATAATTCTACCACTACTGCCGCCACTACTAATACTACTACTAACAACAACAATAGTAATAACAATAATAATAATAGTAATAATAATAATAATAATAATAATAATAATAATGAAGATGTTGGTGATGTTTATATGTATGATGCATATAAAGGATTTTTAATAAGAGCTTTCAAAGGTCACAAAAATAGTAATGGTAATACTTTAGAAGCTTCTTTCAGTCCAGATTCTGAATATATTGCTTCTGGTTCAGATGATGGTTCAATTCTTATTTGGGACGTTAATAATGGTAAATTAGTTAGTGAATGGAAAGAAAGTCATGCTATGGCTTCTTGTTGTGTTTTATGGAATCCAGCACATTTACAATTAGCTAGTGGTTGTCAAAATCTGCAATTTTGGTTGCCGGATTTCGGTGATGATAATATAAGTGGTGATGGTACTGAAGGAAATGTTAAAGATGATGAGGTTGAAGAACAAGGTGAATCGGATCAAAATCTCCCGCCAAATTCATTCGATTAAGCGCAATAATAATATTTATAGTTTTGAGAGAATGGACTTTGTTGTCTTGACACTGTAGCGCACACATGTCGTTTATTTAACTGGGTGTCAGGGTGTGTTTTGAATTGAATTGCAACCAGACAGAATTGGTGTCTCAAAAATTTTATTCGTCAATAAATGTTTGAGGTTTGATCTTTTTTTTTGTTGTATTTTTTTATTTTCTCTTGTTTTGTTTTTTTCTTTGTTTTGTTGCATAATCCGAAAGTTTCTGGTGTGCACACTAATAATCTTACGTACAACAAACAAAACAAAGCAAAACACAAAAAAACAAGTTTCTCTATTTAATCAACAAACATTTCGATCGGTAACAGTAGCGACGGGGTCGGAACGACTCGCGAAAGTCGCATGCGTCGCCATTCATCATCGATCACGATGTCGTCCAAACACAAACCATATGACATGGTAGGCCGAACATCAATTCACTCACAAGGACCACAATTTCAAGTACAAAAACCAAAATTAATTAAACTCATTGCCGCAATGATCATAGCAGCAATAACATTATATTTTATACATGGAATAATCGTCCCATCAAATTATGTATATGGGTTAATGATAGATGCGGGATCAACGGGAAGTCGTATACATACGTTTACATTTCGAAAACATGAAGGAACGAAAAAATTGAAAGTTGTACATGAAGATTTTTTTGCGTTAAAACCTGGATTATCACTTTACAAAGATGATGCAGTTAAAGCTGGTGGTTCATTAATACCGTTGATAGAACGTGCAAAATCGAAGGTGCCGAAATCATTATATAGTAGCACACCGATAGTATTAAGAGCGACAGCTGGATTAAGAATGATAGGTGAGGAAGCATCAAATAAAATATTAATACAAGTTCGACAAATTTTGAAAGATAGCGGGTTTAGATTTGATGATGGTGCTGAATGGGCTAGAATTTTATCAGGAAATGAAGAAGCTATTTACTCGTGGATGACGGTTAATCATTTATTGGGGCGTGATGCTGATAATAGCGTTGGTACGTTAGAAATGGGTGGTGGATCAGCCCAAATTGCGTATATACCTGATAAAAGTTACGAATTTAAGAGCGAAGGTATTTGTAATGTGACATCGGAAACTGAAGCTATTACATATAATGAACACAAGTTGAAATTGTATACGAAATCTCATTTAGATTATGGATTGCAGAAAGCTAGATCTATAGTATTGAAAAGATTCAAAGATGGTAAAAAATTATCAGATAATCCATGTTTCAACCGTGGTTCACCTCCGATCGAAGTAACCGTACCATTTGAAGAACCTGCAATGAAGGTAACAGTTCATAATGGGTTGGGCGACTATAAAACATGCGCCGACTTACTACTACAGCTATTCATAGATCCCTCATTAGGTAGTAGTGCATGTAAATGTGGATCATGCACGTACCATGGGAATGCTCAGCCGCCGAGTATCAAAGAGTACATTGCGTTTGCATTTTATTTAGAACGTACTGTTGCTATTGGCATGAACTCCATATTAAGTATAAGTGATATCGATAGGAAAGGGGTGGAAATATGTTCCATGAGTGTCGATGAAGTTGAACAAAAATATCCAAACGTTCCGAACGGTTTGGCCACTGATTTATGCATGGACATTGCATATATCAGTTTGCATTTGCAAAGAGGTCACGGTATTTTGTCGACGAGCGATACGAAGTTACGAGTCGTCGACAAAATCAACGATTTTGAACTGGGTTGGTGCCTCGGTGCAATGCAACAGACTATGGGTGCGCTGTACCCATCGAAGCCCGGTTCTGTTTCCTCTAACTAATATTTACTGTAATGTTTTGATTTAAAAACACTGTAAGCAATAGTGTTGTCTATGGTGTCCTTGTCACAAATAAATGTTGTAACACACCCACTAATGTTTTTTTCGTTGCTTGCACTAGAGGGACTTGTTGTTGTTGCTGATAACAAACAGACTCCGAAAACAAACGAACCTGCATGCTGCGTAACTCACGATCAACAAACATGGGACTTCTCGACGGGCTTCAATCTTTGCAAGGAGCGCCTGCGCCAGAACCAAACCCCAACCCCAACCCCAACTCGCAAACAAATGGGAATCATCAATATCAACACCATTCCTCTGTACCATCCAACTCAACGTCAGCAGCATCAGTAACTAACAACAACAATCCTTTAAATAACCCACAAGAAGCAATTAATCAATTGTCCCAAAACGCGTTTTCCTTATTCACAGATATAACTACAAAAGTAAGTGATACAATAACGCCCCATGTTGAAAACCTAAACCATGGAGCCAAATCATCAGTATTTCAAATACGTAGAATGATGGGCGATGAATCTGTAGATGATATCGAAGCTGCACAATCCGCCCAACAACCTCAACCACAACCAATACAACAAATGAGTATGAGTGAGGAAATGTCAACTGTCTTTAATTTATCATTGTTTCAAAGAATCTCTTTATTCGCCATGTGTTTTTCTACTGGTATTTTATTAATTGGTATGTCTTTTTCTTTTTTGCCATTCATTGTTATAGCTCCTCATAAATTCGCTGCCGCTTTCACAGTCGGTAATGTATTGGCTATTATCAGTACTTGGACACTTGTCGGTCCCAAGGCTCAGTTACAAAGCATGTTCAGTCCAGGCAGAATTGTCGCGGCTTCTGTTTATGTCGCCTCTTTACTTGTCACGCTAATAGCTGCATTTTTCGGTGGTAAATTAAGATACATTTTTGTTTTGGTAGCTCTTATCACTCAAATTGTTTCTCGTAAGTTTTTGCATTCCTTCATTTTTTTTTTTAACATTTCATTTCTTTCATGCTCAATCTTTTACTTTCTTTTTATCATTGTACTAACTTTTCTTTTTTCGTTTTGTTATTGTTGTAGTTTGTTGGTATGCACTTTCATATATTCCATACGGGCGACAGATGTTATCTCGGTTTGTTGGCTTGTTCACAGGATAGATACAGAAAATGATTGAATTGAAAATTAATAAAAATATAGATATATATTACTAATAATACTGAATAATTGACTATAAAAGTTGTTCGTCTGGGATTGATTTCTTTTTACCAAATCGTTGATCCAATAATTCTTGATATGCACATCTCGAAAATTCTCTCGCTCTCACATAATCAATCTCTCCAAGTTCAAGCTACAATATGTACATTGTTAGGAACGTAATTTGACAAATGAAAAAGAAGAAAAAAAGGGAGAATGCGAAACGCGAAATGCGAAACAGGTAGGAAACAGGTAGGAAACTTACAGGTTCTGAACGAAAAATAGTTTCATAACAAGACGGAGACATACATTGATTTAGACAGTTCATGTCATCCTCAGCATTTAAATGACTTGTGCATTGTTCAAAAGCTGGTAGGCATGAACGACGAACACGTCGAAGTTCAAGCAATAACTGATTGCTTCGATGAGGTGATAACGCATATGTGAAAGTTAACGTTGATAACATTATTATGAGAGTGTGAAAATATCTGCATCTCATTGGGATGATGTGTGGTTGGTATGTAGGGATTTTGATTTTTGTGTATTTGGTTTCGATGGGACGTTTTTTGAAAGTTTGAAATTCGAAAAGTCTCATGTTGCGGGCTCCACGTGTACACATGCTGTAATGATGGGCCTGTAAATTACTGTATATGGGTATGTTGTATAATATATACAGTATAATATTATAAAATATAATATATACTGTATATATATACCAAATTGGGCGGGGGAACGTAACTGTCAGAGCAGATATCAGAGGGTATATACAGAAGAATTGGCCCATATAAAACATAATTAAAAATGCATCTGCTTTTCGTGTCTTTGCGTGTATAGGACGTGTAGCACATCACAAGATCTTATCACTTATTATTATTACTCAAGAATCTGCTCACCAACAAAGTATAAAACGTTTTCACCACCGGGGAAACTAATGTTCCTTGCTTCAACTTGTACTCTTCTACAAAGATGTGGAAAGGAAAACATTCTTCTGCTTCTTCTTCTTCTTCTCCATTTCATCCTTCCCCACCACCGTCGACACCTTCGTCAGTCCCTCTATACA
>JAULBU010069867.1:0-10626 GCA_032358235.1 Odonthalia washingtoniensis
ACAGTCAACTTTCTTCGCCTCGATCAGCACGCTGCACCGTTGAGCAACATTCTTCCCGCGCTTCCACATCATGTCTTTCCCAATCACAACATGTGATAATGAAAATATCACAATAATAAAAAAGGGAACAATATGTAAAAATGGAAGTAATACAAATATTCTGAAGAGTAGTAAAATGAAGGAAACATAATGTAGAAAGAGAAAAATGGGAACCTCGAGAACCACTACCAAAAATGAATATAAATCATTATAATTGAAATGTCTATGTTTAATCCATTCCATACCTGTGGGACAAAGAACCATGGTCATATGCTGACATAATAAATCAAATAAACAAATAATAGTAATATATAAACGTTAGAAAAATGTATATGAAAAGAATAATAACAGGTAATGTGAATACTTTACTGTGAACATAAAAATATATACAAACCTGTTCGCAGAACCGATGTAGTCGAATAGCAGAACTTACTTGTAAACAGAATTCGGAAGAGGTAAGTTATCATAAGAAATTAAAGAGAACTGTTAATAAATATAGATGCAATAATATTAAATTGTTAAAATGAGTGAAACGTAGATGTATATAAATACCGCTGCGAGACCTATGGATGAAGCCATTAATTGCGATCCTAAGTGACTTGGGTAACTAGTTGTAATATAAGATGATAGAACGTTCATTGCGCGGCGCAGATTGTTGAATATACACTCAACGTTGAAGGGTAATGGTTGAAATCGGGTGAAAAACTTTGTTGAGAGGAAGAAGGGGAGAATGTGACGATGATAGTAATTGTGTGAACTTTGCAATAAATTGCCCATAATTGTTAAATTCAATAACTGAAAAAGGTACAGAACGGATGTTGTTTTTCACTAATTTTGAAAATGTACTGGGCTGTATTCTATTCGAAATTGGTAGATGCAATTATATAAATTGAAATTGCAACATAATGCTGGAAAATATCTGTCAGTAGACACTGTATATAAAATGTGTAGCCTTCCATTTCAAAAATACGGAATGACCGTTTTCTGGTCCCAGAGGATAAATACATCACTGTAAAGCTTCAAAAAAGAGCTTTCTAACGCACCCAATCACATGTCACACAGACGTTTTTCGATGGAACTACACTTATTACAAGTACCCACATGTCAGCTATCCCGAAAAGACGGAAGCCTCTAGTTTTGGAAATAAACCAAAATCTTTTTTTTTTAAAATAAAATAAATTAAATTCGGACCTCAGCACATCTCGGTTTTTTCGTTGTGGACCAACGATGGGAACATTCGGCGATGAGGATGACTTCACACTTTTCGACTTCGAACAACTACAAGAGCAAGATCTCCTTGACTAATGTCCTAGCCATGTCGGTCCTATTATTTGTCCAACTCAGCCAGCCTCAACTGAAGAGGACAGTGTTGGACGAAGCGTTGAAGGAGGGGATCTATTTACTGAAGTTGACGATGATGAAGCGAAATTAGAAAACGCCAAAGCTCATTTCGAGAAATATGTTGGACAATGTAAATGTGATCCTACTTGCGTATTTGAGGAGCATAAAGAAAGTTTTTTCAATTTTGCCAAAATGAACTAACAGGAGCGACGAAATGTAGTGATGGCGATGTTCTACTCAATCTCTGCAAAAAAAAGGTGGAACGAGTCAATTATTTCAGAATGTCGATGCCTTGGCGTTGAGAAAGCGCAAAAGACAGAAATATCAGCATGAAACAACATATCGTACAACACCTTATGCTATACATGGAAAACGGATTTGTCAGGTGGTATTTTCAGCTGTAACCCAGACAAATCCAAGAGTCTTAAACAGATGGGTGGAACAAATACAGGCCAAAAATTAATTTACAATACAGAATATTCAAAACAAAAACAATAACAAAGGAAACACAACAGTTCAAACAGGAGTCATACGTGCGTTTATGATAAGATTTGCTGAGTTTAATTCTCTTCCATGTCGGACAGGTCGGGGATATGGGGAAGAGTCTCCCGTACGATGGTTGCCAAGTGATACAACAATTGAAAAAGGTCAGGAAGAATATAAAACGAGTTGAGAGGTTTAAATGAATTGGTTGCCAACAACAAACAATCGGGGTACGTAAATAAAAATCGTCAAGATAAAACAGAACCCATTATTAGATCTTCAGAACCATTGCAGTTCCATTCATTCAAAAAGGTTGGTCGGATGCACGTTCCTTTCATAAAACTAATCAAGGGTGGCAGTGACTTTTTTGACTCCTGTACGTATCTCAAGAATAGCATTTCTAACGCCCCGTCTGCTTCGACAAAGGATTCAATTATTGAGGAAATCCGAAAAGATGGAGAAGTTTCTGCAACTGAATTTAAAAGATATAAGTTAATGATGGAGGAACTGAAACGAGATCCAGAAGTTGAGACTGCTATCCACATCATTCTAGACTTTTCTGGAAAAATACTACTGCCACATATGTTAAAGCAGCCAGGACAGCTTCATTTTGTCACTGGACTTAGTTTCGACCTTTTTGGTATATTCTGAAGTAATTTAGATAAAGCGTTCATTTTTGGTCTTCCTGAAGTCCATTGGCCCAATCATAAAAGTGCTAATGAAGTAGGTTCAATGTTGAAACATGCATTAACGATATAAAATCTCTACGAATGAGTCAAAAACCAATCCGTCATCTCCTTCTCCATGCCAAAAATTGTGCAGGTCAGAACAAAAACAGGTACATTTTATGGTTTTTATCATGGTGTGTGTTAAGTGGTAACTATAAATCTATCATTTTAAACTTCTTGGTGACGGGCATTCTAAAAAACCGATGGGACAGTGCATTCGGTTCCGTAAAACGTGGTTTTAGTCAGCGTAATGTGTTCATGCCTGCCAATATGTTTGAAGCAATTGAAGAAAGTGCAACAACCAATACAGCAGTATGTGGTTCAGAAGTCAAATGGATAGACTGGAAAAGCGTGCTGGATATGGCGTTTTATATACCGTCATCGTTGAAAATCACGACGTACCATATCTTCAATTTCGATAGCTCGCATCCTGGAAATGTGGGACCGCAAAAATTGAGTACCAGTGATATCACTTGGTTTGACCTAATTCGACGTGGAACCTCAGTCACTGATTCTGTCCATATTATAAATATTGAGCTTCAGAAGTCCGAGGCGCTCATACCTCTGCCAGATCCCTGTCAGGATTTTTCAGTGCACGAACGGAATAGGTACAACTACTTAACCAATATTGTGCTTGATCTCTATCTCGAGGGTGACCAAAACATGAGAAAGAACTATTTCTCAAACGGTGAGTTTAGGAATAGAGTAATTAGTGTTCCGTCAAATGACCCCTGAACCTGATTAGCGATGTCTTCCATACTATTTGTGCGATTTTTATTCTGTTTTCCCTATTTTTAATTAAAGCTCATTGTCTACAACTTTCATCTTTGAGGTCCAATGATCCAAATTGACCCAAATTGTCCATATCTCCTAATCTCCCCAGCAGTCATCTCGTATTTTTGAAATGGAAGCCTACACAAATGATGTAAGAAGTACGATTTGAAAATTTAAAATATGATATATTGATATCTGAGGAAATTATTGTGTCACGTGTAGAATATCAGACATCTTGTGCATGCCTTTACATGCACCGGAGACACCACATTCAATCAGACAAATATCTACTGTGTATGATGGTACTTATGCATGACATGCATAACATGGAAATATCATTATGTATGATACTGGCTCTGAATTTTATGATATAAGTCTAAATATATCCGACACAAATATTAAATTGTATCAGGTTGTCAGTTTGTCCATAGCGCAGAATATATTTATATATTTCCATATAACCTGTCCCAACATTGTTTGATCTGGAAACATGAAAAACGGACGGAAAAACCTCGAATTATCATGAATATTTGGGATGAGAAGAGGTTCTGACGACGGCAGTCAGAAGGTAGTGACAGAAAATGTGCTGTTTGCGCATCGTCATCCAAGGAATTTGGAAAGGAAGTAGACAAGAGCAAAGGTGACGTGTTGAACAAGTCGTTGGCTGTTTCTTTAAACATATTACGTGCAGGAGTTGGAAGAAAGGTGGTCGAAGAAGTTATAAATATCATTTGGGACCCGGACTTTAATGCAATATCATTATCGGAACAGGTTGCATCCATTAAACACTGTGAGAAAATAACTGCTGATCCTGAGAGAAATTGTCGTGAAAGGTGTTGATATGATGGTTGAAAGGTCCGAAAAGGGTGTCCTAAAATTTGAAGAAATGTTTTGTTTTATCATGTCCTTCTTTCTGTTGTAATTCCCTTCCTATTCTTAAAATATGTAAATCATTCGATTTAATAGCTCAATTACATTTGAGATCCGTTCAGTACGGGAAACGGTTTCTAGTGAATCGTAATAATTAATTAAGACTATGTTGAAAAATCTCATGAATTACGGTATGTGTCAGAAACGGATTTGTCTCAGCCGTAGTATCAAAAATCACAGTATCTGCTAATCAGCGCGCCATGTGAAATTTTTATGATGTATTGCACAAATATTGGAACATTGTGTGCATTAATAAAAACTGTCGATATCGTAATGACATGACAATGTATCTTTCGTCATACATATTGTACATACGACTAATGATTATGTGCCTATCCAGTATGGGGGATATAACACGGGACTTACTTCATTTCAATGGAGTAAGTTAGTTATAATGAATGTATAATTGCGATGTGGTCATTATACAGGCTTTAATGGACAGGCTGTCTTTGTAAATATAGAGAAGAAATGTACACAATTGATAAACGTGCGCCACTACCAATCTGTTGTTAATCTGGACAAGGAAAAAAGCTAGTTTTTCGAAGTCTGTGTACAGAGTTCATTGAGTATATTGTGGTAAAATTGCGAACAGCAGGAACATGTAACGTGTGTAGTCGTTACATGTTTTCTGGCTCATGGAAAAGCTTATTTGATAAAAAGGGGCTCTAGAGAAAATGGAAACGCAACAGCAAAAGAATTAAACATGGGATATTTTTGGAAAATAAGTTCTAACAAATAGAACTGGAGCAAGAAAATTGTTGGAAGCACCGACACGGCATCACTACGGAATGCGTAACCGCCATTGAATGCGACAAGAGTAGGTACTCATGGAGATGATGCCGTAGTAGAGGAATGTTCTCGGACCAATTCAAACGTACGTGTGGAATAGAATTCTGTTTGAAGGCGTGGGAAAGGGCGACAGTGCAAGGAGTAGAAGTCTTTCAGCGGTTTAATCCGAAGAGGGAGTATTGGGACAATGTGTGGAATCCGATTCCACACATAACAAAGATTCGTTTCGACTGAGTCAGTCGAAAGGAATCTTTATTTGAAAGAGATGTATCAAAACATATTAATACCGATGGCATGGGTTCTGTAACATACAGTGATTCTCTGCACAATAGTAAATATAATCATGGAAAATTCAGAGGTGGAGGCAATGCCATGAACGAGATAGGATCTGTTCAAACTGAAGAAATTGTGGAATATTGCCAAGAACTGCTTGAAGAGGTTCGGCAATTGACCACAGAGAAAGCAAGACTTTTAGTAATTATGAATGAGTATACGATGATGATGAGGAGGATGAAATGGTAAGTTTCGAAATTGTAGACTTGGAACCTCAAGAACGCTCTCAACTCAATTCATCTGTTGGGTACATTCGGAGGTGGGTGGATCGAACTGAATTACATATTCTGCAGAACAGCGAAGTGCATAACGAATATAATAACAGGAAGGAAGTCGTCCTTTTCCATCTATACATTCATCGCTCCTTCTTTCTGTGAGGCCATGGACAAACAGTAATGTGGCCACGAAATGTATGTCTGTAGAATCGAATGAAGTAACTTCAGAAGAAATATATGCGTATATTGAACTGTAAATAGCTGCATCTATCACTACATTAAACGATATGTAAGATTATTGGAGTAAAAAAATGTTCTACGGTCCGAGTGATTTCATACAAATTATTGGACGAGATATATTTTTAAAGATCATAGCGTTACTACAACTATATCCGCAGTATAGCAATGAGGACACAGTAAGTTCCCTTCTCTGTCGCTCTGGAGAAATGTCAGAACATTTCCTGCATAACTGTGTATCAGTGGCTATACCGGTCGGCGTGATCGCATTAGATGAGAACACGATAAGATGAAAGGACAGGACGTCAGCAAGGTCTTACATGAAATCTAATCCAGTCAAGTTCGGCATTAGACACTTAGTAGTCGACTGGGACGTATCGTACCTACATACGATGTGGAACAGCAACTCAGGAAACTCATCTGGTATCAAACCCCACGTAGCCTACTGCACTATTTTCCGTGAGATTCGAAATGACTATGAACTAAAGATGGATACTATTATAGTGAAGAAAGAGAGTCCCTCTGCTCTTTGGTGCCTACAGATGGCGCATCATACTAAACGTCTATCTCACATCTTGCTGCTGTCTGCACTTGACAGACAATTTCTACACAAGCCATGTATAAGCAAATCAATTGCTGAAACTGACAGATGGTGAGGCGAAAATTTTTGGAACTGTTAGTTTGAAAAATTTCGATGGAATGAATTGCCCGGGAATGAAAGAGAAATTCCACTTATGGAAAGAGCAGAGAGGGGTCGTGGTTGTTGGTACATGTTCCGGAGAAGGCATTAACAACTGGCAAACAGTTATCGTGGGTAGAGAATTGCGGTTATACCATTTTCAAAGATCGTAAAGTAGTCACTTTCTTCACTAATTATTTAGGAGGAACACTTTGTCAAGATGTAGAAGGACTATCTGACCACACACTGAAGTGCACAAATGGATCGGTACCGTTGCAGAGGTGGACAGGGACGGGGTATATGACGCGTACTACGTTGAAAATTACATTCTGTGTGTTAGCTTACAATCTGTTCATGAATATAGTCGATATATTGGACTAGTTTCGGTCTACAACCAAAATAATGAGAAGGGTGAAGAGAGTGCCCATGGGCATATTCACATATCTGCAAGATGCATCTATACAAAATTATTATACTGTTCTACAAAGCATAGCAGTACCGGGAGAAGTCACATACACAGTGAGAGAATTTGAAAGATACATTTCTTCACGATTAATACAGCCTTCCATAAGTCTAAAGGATAGACGGTATACTATGCGTAATGTATCAAGCGCTGTAATACCGATGGTTGATATTACAGAATATAGCACGTGTGAGTTGGAGAACCTCGTACTCCTTCAAAAGAATGACAGGAAAACAATTCCTTGTCATTTAGGCAAAATGACAGGAAATGAGGTAAAGTCAAAATGGACAATATACGGATGCGAAGAATGCAAAAAAGAATTCATGTAAACTGTTTCGCATTCTTCCACAAAAGAACACAATTGAAAATGAGAAGGGGAAATTTACATGCTAAGATTGTTGCAATAGAATCAATTATTAGGAAAAGGAAGTGGAGGAACAGAAAGTTCGAATGTGTCACAGGCCTCGAACATTGTTGGATTCCTTGCATTTCACTTTGCTCAATCAGAGAAGTTGCTAACCCACTTTGCTTAAGATTATAAAAAACAATCAGTTCGCGCCATTATTATGTCCTTTTGGAACCCATGTATTTTCCAGACTCTCCAGGCCACCGACAACGAATAACTTCAAGAAATCATCTCTGTAATGTTTTACGATTGTATCTTCGCAGAAACCCACACTTCTCATGAACGAAACATTTATATGCATTTTCAGGAACTAGATTTAAAAACCCTTCATCATCATCATCCTCATTGTTCATGGCTTCTGCCTTTTTAATCACATCTCCTCCATTTTCATCCGAGTAACAGGGCGAACCTTCACAATTAGTACAAACTGTCAATATATATTCCTAACATTTCATATTTTTGTTCCCTGTCTTTCTTACGCTATTCTTTACGTTTCCTTTCTCCTTACTCCTCCCACATTCTTTACAAAAATTTTCATACTACTGCATTTAACGACGCAGACTAATTACGTCCTCCTCGTTCCACATTCGCTTCCTATTTATCATGTGAAAGAGAAGAGCCTTCACATAATACTTCATCATTTCTGTGCGACGAAGATTACGGAGGTTGAGCTTCATGCAACATGTCTCGTAATGGAATAAATGAATTCACATTTTGTGTTCCATGTTTATTGGACTCCGTTATATTTGACTTCTCGAATTGTCTGCTCTGCTCATTGTCACTACCTTCAATCAGTACAATACGCTTCCTAGTGTGAGTACTTGACTTACTAAATATCGTACGTACATTTACATTATTACTGTGTGTAATATATGTCTTCACACGCCGGCTTTCCTTCTCAATACATTCTTCGTACTTCTCTTCGGTTGACGTAGTTTCACTGATATATTCACGAGTATTCTCCTCTTTACTTATATCTCCGCACATACATACACAACTTACTCGCTTCTCGGTTGCGTTCTCTCTTCTGTAGTTCCTCACCATTTCATTACGCTTCCCAACTCTCTTCTTTTTCTTCCCGTTACCTTTCTTAATAGTTTCTGTAACGGGAACGTTCCCTTCCTCTTTTCTGAATTTTTTCTTTTTTTTCGAAGGGACGACAATGCGTTTTTTACGTTTCGCTTCGTATGCCATACCTCACACACGGATATCAGCCGCATCCATCCCTCCGTGAAATTGTTGGTTTTCCCCACGTATGCTTTTCGGGTCAACTATCTGGCTTAATTCGTCGTACGATCCGCCCTGTTTCTGATTTACTTCCGCCATTTTCACGTTTTTCGATGGGTGCTCCCGTTCCTGATAAAGTAGTTCAGACGTGCAAATCCATTATCCTGAGCACAAAAAATCTGATTATTGGAGCATTCCATGCCAACATTTCAGGCACTGCACACATATTTCAAAATTTGTAATTTGTGCCGTTCCAAAACAAGAACCAATTCTCAAAATCTTTCAATCGTTATTCCTTTTCCCCGTTTTCACGAATTCTCATCTTCATATTGAGACCTCATGAATATAATTTTTTATTACTTTTATGACGAAATGCCGTTCCAACCTTTTTTTTGCTAAATGAAGCTATAACTTCGCTAAACTCTCCCAGTCCTTAAATGGTTCATATAACACCCATGTCTCTTTTTGGAAATGGAGATTATAAAATCTGTAAATAGCGCAATTATAATTAAATAATTATTTTGGATATTGGAAGAGATGCATTCTTCAGCCATTTAGGGACTAGAGCTGAAACTGAAAAACACGTGGTGCGGTAATTGATGAAACTGACTCGGAGAAATGTATTGCGAGAAACGTACATCCATAGGTAAATAACTGAGAGGATATAGTTTAACCAAACTTCATTTGTTCTCAGAAAGGACAGAATAAATAAAGAAGTTTCACATTTGAATTCATCCAATATTTTATAAACGCTAACAGGGTTAGGTAGGTAGGTAAGGAGCACTACGGCAGTGGTAGTGAGACGATTAGCTTGATGGAGCGTTGCAGCAGGTGAGAGCGGTCAGAGAGTGGTAGTTCACGTAGACGAGCTTTTGTCTGCGTGGGAAGGTGATGGACAGTTTTGGAACTGGAGCAATCAAATCAGGGTAAATGTGTGTGAGCTTGTTGTAATTGCCCAAAAAGCTGGACTGCTCACTTTATTTATAGCGCATAAAGAAGGGAGGAAGTAAAAGGAGAAAGAGTGTTTGAGCTGTGTTTTGGGTTCGGATCGGCGTCGTGTCATTTAGTCAAGTCGTATGCTAAAGGGAGACTTGTGTTGATCTTGAATCATAAATTTCAGTTTGGATCGATGTGTGACAAGTGAACACTCTCAGATTTGTGTTTTCGGCTTGATTACTAGAGGTACAAACAAATATAAGATCACTGAAAACCTGATCGGCGATGAGCTGTGCGATTTAGATATCAGCGTATGTTGTTCGAGAGCGATAGCTAATTAGCGGTTATATGCTTTTATAAAGCTTTGAGTTGTGTGCAGTTTTCATTTTGCAGTAGTCTCGATTATTCACAAAGGATTAAATCATATTGTACGCACTGTGCGTATTGTACGTGTTGTGATTAGCTTACAGTTTTTTTATATATATCCTGTGTTGATTCTAGTTTTAATAAACACAGCCTTATTGGCTATCTGTGATGATTGTTATGGTTGAAATTACCATATCTAAGTCTTTATTTATGGGATTTCCAAAGTAATATCATGAACTTATTTCCATCCTTCTTCTCTTCTGTCGTTTCAAATTCGTCTTTAGAAAATACTAAACGTTTCAGTACGTTCGGCAACTAATTATTTCGCTGTTTCATTGGTTGATAAGTGCTTGGGGCATAGTATACTGTAATTTATGCAATTTTGTGATAATTGATGTCATGTTGAAGGTTTTTCCTACCTCCAATTTCAAATTAATCTCAACTTCATTAATGGTTTGTCTATTACCATTGTTATACTGTATTTGTAATATTCAAAACGTGCTCAATGTTTTATGTTCTTCCCGCTATATATATCCCTAATGTCTATACCTGTACTTAACTTAAAACGTGGCGAATAAAATGTATGGGGTGTCGTGAAATATTATTGGATTAGGGCGTATCTGATTATAAACATTTTAATTACATGTGAACGTTGGGCTCTGGAGGAATGTTAAATTTGT
>JAULBU010069878.1:0-10626 GCA_032358235.1 Odonthalia washingtoniensis
GTGGAACTATAACGACGGAGGTAAAACGTGTTTTAATGGAGCAAATGCAGTGAGCTCCTACTCAAATCATTAAAAAATGTGGGAATATACTTGAAGATGCTTTGATTGAGGACCAATAACAGCTTGATTTGTAATTAATTGTGGAGATGAAATGATCAGGAAAACTGAGACTATGCAACAATCGTCACAAATATTCACTTTGCTTTCAAAATCCTGCTACCGGTCATTACTATATCTGTTTAACGAGGAAGGAATTTGAATCTTTGGTATCAAATGAGCTTGGAAACGTAGTCGATTGCTACATTATGCAGACAGCAAATTTGGAAAAATCTATGGAAGTTATAGCCGATAATAGAATAATTGATTCTAACAACGAAATTGATGCAGAAGATGATGATTATATCCCTATAAATATTATTATGAAGCGCAAATATCAGTGTTTCGATATGGAATATGATGACATGGGAAATGATGATGAGGAAATGTAGCTTCTATTTTTAATTGTTTCATTCCCTTTCTTGTTTTCTTCGAAGTGCCCCTTATTTTACTAATTGGTAATCTTAACGGTGAACGTTTTAAAAGAAAAAAGGCGTTGGAACTAGAAAGAAAGATATCAGCTCATTTAGAGGATGTAGCATACGTTTCTGGGGATGATTGAATGCAAGTTCTGACTATTCTTTTCTCAGAGATGTTGAATAACAATGGGTTCAATTCTGCAAATTATAGACAAGTGACAGATCAAATTCCGGACTCAGCATATATATGAGGTTACCCCGTTCCCTATCTTCAGAATATGAAAAGAAACAGTAACGAAGTTTTTATTCCAAAGGATAGTTTACGGTTTTCAAAACGTGTTGACCCCAAAAGACGTTTTCACGAAATGATAAAGAGGAAATGTAGCTAATGCTTTAATGGTTTCATTCGCTTTCTTGATTTCTTCGCCGTCTCCTTTTTATTTTTTAATTTCACCGTTTTCATTCATAAGGTTAGTTTCTTTTCAAATTATGTTTACACTGCCCTGAGCCTCCTTTAAGACTAGATTTTATCGTTTCCGTCTCTCTCCCTCTTTTCATTCAAAAGAAAAGCAATGTTTCTTTACCAAATATGTTCAACGTCCTCCGAGACTAGATTCCATCGTTCTAATTTCTTTTAATCAATAATTCTTTTTGTCAATATCGAATTTTTGTCATGCTGCGCATAATCATCCTCTTCCCGTTCTTTAGCCTGCTACGATGTTTCATCCTACTACAGTTCCACAGGTGGGCGACAAAATGTGTTCACATAAAATGTATCAGAAGCTCACCCTTCTTCACCACTTCGAAATTTGTCAAAAGATATCTTCCTTAAATTTGATTTATATAGTCATTCCATCTCCACATCAGTTGGAAAATTGTTTACTAAGCCCCTGATTGTGTCTATTGGTATCAGCCCGTACTGTTTACTGGAAGCTGTTGGGATCGATGTTCCTTCATGGCGCTGGAAGTGGAGGTGCAAAAAAACAAGGCTGTTACATATACAATCAATTGTAAGTTTTTCATTACTTAGAACATCATAAAACTGAACAAAACATAACTCTTGTTTAAATCGTTGCTTGAACTCTGGATAATGTCGTCGATTGTGCACTTCGCACGATTGGTCATCAAAATTGGTATGAATTCAAAAACATGAAAATACCTTTGCAAAACGTGCTCTCATGTACCCATCTGTAATCGATACGTCCTCTTCGCCACTCGCCTTGATCAAAACATTATCCCATCTAGGGATTTTTGATCAGAAAGTTTTACCAGTTGCTCATAATAAAACTTTGTACGTACGTCGTATTTCGCCCAAGATGATGGAAGCATTATACGTATGCAATTCTTAGCGATATTTCGTTCGGTTTTGTTAATGACCAAATCAGGATGTTTTAAATCAATAATTACTGATTTTGGGAGGAAATGTGATCGTAACTCTTTCTAGATAGGATCATGAGCCGTTTTGTAGCTTGTTAAGGCCAGATATGATCTTTGAGTTGCGGTTAGGGAACGCATGAATTCGTCGTGTCTAGCATTTGATTTTTTACAACCAGTTGTAGATACTATGCTGAGATAAGTGGTGAAGTTATGCAACAGCTTCATTCTTCTACGCAAATTTAAAATATCCAATTTTGATTCTCCTTTTTGTTGCATTGAACCATTTCAAGGGTCATCGGAAGGACACCGTTACAGTGTGTTGCACATTGCGGGAAATACGACAGAATATAGTAATATTCTGTAGTAAAAAGGTAATCTAATGATTCCGAAAATGATGTAATGTTGAAGATGAGGGAGTTTCGTCGTTCTGATTGAGAGTGTGGAGTAACAATATTGATGAGAGAAAGACAATAGAGACCTTTTGCTTTCTCTCGTCGAGCTCTTTAATAGTCATTAAAGAGTCAAAGTGCATGAATTTGTAACGTGTCATATGTTGCAGTGCGGTTGTACATGAAACGGGTGCAATAGAAGGTCTTACATAGAGCTGTTTTAAAAATTATGTGTTTTTTTACAACAAAAAATTTCGAAAAGTGTTTCGTACGTGTACATTATTGAAAAAATAGAAGCTACATATACTAATAGAAAAGATAAAAATATTGAAAAAATGTAGTTAAATTTTATAAAAATTATATTATACTAAAATATATCAAAGAAAAGAATATGCGCGATGTCATTTTCTCTCCTCTTTCAATTCTTTCTCTTGTTGCGTTGAAACGATGAGGAGGTGCAGCAGTTGTCCCACTGATCAGAAAATTATCTGTGAATGCTTCGGCTAAAACTGGTTCTAATTATGTAGCCGTATGACTGGCCACGTGGGAAACTCGAATGGGAACGTTTATTTATCATAATTATAACGAAGATATAACGTCCAGAGACAGGCCTCCAGATCTTGAGTTTTTATGACGTCTCCAAAATACATTCAATGTTTATACCTGGTTTTATGTGCCTTTGCGCAAGACTCCCATGGAAATGCTATTGCGGACGTAGTTACTGAAAGACCAGAGCCATTCACGTTACCATTACAGCAGTAATGTGAAATTGGAGATTAGTAACGATTGTTACCAACGCTCCATATAGAATTTAGGCAAAGAATAGTACCATTAACTATATAAGACCCATTTAAATCCATCTCGAGTGCGTTTGAGCTTGGTACATCATATCCAATGAAATACCAGGTGGGATCAGTTGATTTTGTTTGAAGGAAAGAACCAATTACCCTCAGTAAGTTTCCAGTGGAAATGGCAGTATTGCAGACCTTAGCAATCAGTAAGTTACGGCCGAATATATCTCGTATTCTAAGCCAATCGCATAGTGATCGTAATGATCGGAGCAATACATGAAATGTAGGCACCAAACGGGCAGGATATAGAATTCCGTTTAGGGAGTGCAAATAACCTATGAAATGTACTGCCGTAAGATCTATTCTAAATCGGGCGATATCCTTCACAAGACGTTGAAAAGGAGGAAGTGGACACTGAAAATGGACTGTAATGGATCGAACACTGTGACAATTATGAATGAGATCCTTCGAATCACATATTTTGAAAGCACAAAGTAATCACATAAGTATTACACGACATAATGAATTTCTGAATGCCAAAACGAGGATATCCTGATCTGAAGACATGCGGTGTAGTGGACTTGTTACTAATTGATGTTGGATCATATTGGAATCCAATGGTTACATTTTTTGTTGTTTTTCATTGCAGAAATTTTATAGTTTCGATAGTCGATAGTCGATTGTAGAGTTATCACAATTTGGTGTTTGATTATTTGCATTCGCTTCAGAAGTTGAAATAGGTTCTTTTGCATTTTGCGTTGCGGAAGAATTTCCCTCAGTTGTATTATTCCATTCAATATCATTAATAATTTCCGGGGGTTGATTTGAAGTGTAACGCCAAGAATTACCATCGTGTGGTACATCTCCTTTCCGTTTCACATGACGAATGTATTTGTCTTTGGTTAAATGTACGGAGTATTCTGTATATTCACCAACACCTGGCCCAGGAATATACTGAATCGTTCCAATGCAATTTCCACGAACGGTACGTTCCTGGTGCAAATCAACGATCGTAGCATTCCACCAATGTTGAACCCGGTCCTCAAGAATCAATAGTACTTCAATATAATCAGCAATGTTTCGTAGATCTGGTTGCATGGTTAGGTAGGTTGATATCAACTTTTTAATTAATAATGTATGGTGAACAGGTCTGTACAATGAAACAGATTTTTCCAAAAATTGTAAAAGAACCCTTGAAAATTTGGCAGCAAAATATTTTTTGTAGAAACTGAAACCGTTCATGAAACCAATTTCTTAAAAAAATCTGTGCCATAGATTGTTTTTCGATTAAATTTTAACAGCGGAACTCATTCCATTTCAAGTTAGAGCATAATAACCAATGTACGGAACATCAGTTTCGTTTTCGATAGAATGAATATTCATTGATTTCTTGTCATTGAAAAGAGAGTAGAGAAATAGACAGTCATGAAGAAATCTGGGGGATTACATAGTTCCGTTATTAGCTGTGATATGGCCCTGGAAGGTGATAAAGATGTTCAATCCCGTACTATGTTTGGAAAGAGAAAAAGTCAGTCTCCTATCACACCCCTCTGATCTATCAAAGAAAGGTAAGATGGAGCGTGATGGAAGAAATTAGTTGGCAGTATATGGCCGATTGTCGAAGAATCGAGAACAACATGGCCAATCGGAATATAAAGAGGAATTATTCGATGATAAACTCATGTGTGTGAAAAAAGGAGTTGGGTTTGAGGCCAGCAAAATTAAACGAATGATCTTGAATTCTACTGTTGCTAACGTTCAGTTGAACAGGTTTTCTCAATATACAGACAATCAATTTGTATCCACATGTATATGGAAATTGGTCATCAAATAGGCTATGTTCTTGGCCATCTTTTTCGGCAATGAAACTACTAGCAAATTTTTCTGTATTCTTTCCAAGAATCTGAACAACTTGATTATCGGCTCTATCCTTTTTCGGAATTTAGTGTCAATGAATTATTGTTGCTAATATTTTTTAATGGAGTCGTCATCTGGTCTTTCTTTGAATACTATTATTGTAATGAGAAGTTGCTATTCGATTCCTAGACCCTGAAATTACTTTCTCTTTTGGTTGTGCCGCGGACATTTCAGAAGTATGAGGTACAATGCATGTGTCCATGTCACATGTTTCTTTCACAATTATTTTTATGTCTGTACCAAGTTCGAATTTATTTTCAAGTAAGTTTGCAACTTTCAGTGCAAGAACTGTGACACTATTATCACTATTTTCAGTTATCCAAGCTGATGTAGGGTCTGTAATGAGTCCAAGTAAATGCGATGTATATGAAACAACATCCAAATGAAATGTAACAATGTTTTGAAGAAGATCGTCCTGTGATTCGTGAAGCTTTGAACAAATTCGTTTAAATATTTCGAACAATGTACGAACATCTCTGTGTAGCCATACCCTTCCATTTTCACAATTAATAGTTTTATTTTTCATATTTTTATACATATTACATCTTTGAAAGGGATAAACTGCTTTCTGAATAGACTTGAAATGCATATTAAACAATGTTTGTTCTTCCTGTAATGCGGCCTTATACTACAGTGATTTTATTTCCACATCTTGGAAGGAAAACATTGTGAGTTTGATGGCATCCCTGATTTGTTGTTTCTTGAAACTGGCATGGGAAATGCACGAATATGGGCGGTATGTAAAAAGTTTCATACTTGGTAATATCATAGAATTATGCAAGACTTTCTGAAAGCAATACGGACTTGATTTTCACACTTCATCAGGTCTTCGTCTAACAAGTACATCTAAAAATGCAATAAACGCTTTAACTTTCTTAAGTATTGTTTCCTTTTTCCAAATATTTTACATGGAACATATCTTCACGCAGTAAATGTCAATGTCATATCTGGGCATTGTAGTTCTGTCCTTACGTGTACATAAAAGTACCTCAATGCGATTATATGATTTTTCTCCACTCCTACTTTGAATCTGCATAGAAGTTATTCTGTACGTACCGTCCACAACTACAAACGTCCCAGGCCAATTTGTATAATCCATACAATTTTTACTATGTGGTATATGTGGGAGTTAATTCACATCAACGGTGACTGTTACGGGATTATGGCTATTAACATAGCCGTATTCTGTTAGCATGTTGCTCACGTTGTCTAGCTGAACTGTATCAGGGACGGAGTGCTCGAAAACTACCATTTGCATTATTTTCACCTGAATTTTGTGTGTTGTGTAATCTTCCAGTACTTTTTGTGCTCTCTACACCAGGGCATGATGACTCCATTTCATTTTCTAAAGAAGTAATATTTTCACTCATTTTACAACATTTGAGATGATTGTTTTCTGTTTTTTTTTTCAAACCACTTTCCCTATAACCGTTATTTTTAAAGATATTACAATGATGTTGTTGTCGATACTGTTGTAATGAAAAGTATAATAATAACATATATTATAATATTATGTTCAATTATTAGCTGAATGTATTAAATGAATGAGATGAATGTATTTCATAAAATTTTGAATTACTTATTCCAATGTATATTCCAGAATATACATCGAAACAGGAGCCGTTTTGGTATTCAAAAATTGTCGACGGATCGTACAAAAATCAAGCTTTTGCATTGAAATAAAATCATTTTTCCAAAAGAAAAGATTTTACACGTGTGTGACAGTTCGAGGAAAAGTTTTTTCACGTGGAACTATGAAATTAAAACGCCTCTTCGTGGTTGAGTAACGAGCCGTGTAATTATAATTTTCCAGATACTATTTGCAAAGAAGAGCACGTCCTTTTCCTGTTGCAACATTTTTTGCAACTGATTACAACAAGTATGTGATGCACCATGACGTACTGTTGAATGTAAATGTTGTTTGTGATTCTCATCTGTTGATAACAATCCGTTTATGTTCGTACATGATGAATATACTTTTAGATGTATACCAACTGATAATATTCCTATCATTCCACCTAACCCTACATGACGCAGATCATATGATGATGATTATTTAGTTTTGATTGTCATGACGATGTTACATTTGTGGTATCTAATACTGAATTCATACTGAATTATTGATGCATTATCTGAAATAGTACTGTTGACTGGTGTGCTCGCATTTCTTGCAACATTCACAGAAGCCTCACAAATAATTTGTTTCCCTTCATCAATAACAATTACATCCTTTTCTGGTAGAGGCTGTTTCAATTTGATTGATTCGCTTCTTGATATCTTCTTTCACGTTCAATCACGAGAGACGACTTATGCGCTCGAGTAGTAGTTTGACAATAAAAAGCTGAAATATTAATCTTGTGTCTCTTCCATGGTATTGAATGAGGTTGAGATTGAGGGAGAGAAAGAGCGAGAAAATACAAATGTTCAGAAGGAGAGGACGGCGATCCCATTTCATAAAATACACATGTAAACAATACAGGTGTACTAAATTTTGTAAACGTTTTTTCAAAAAGACATTTACAGAATTTCAACAAAAAACATTTAAATTCAACTTTAGATTTACGTGTACCAGGTCAGATGGACAAAATTTTATTTCTCGTTTTCAATTTCTCCCCTTTTCCCTTCCTTTGCCTACCGAAGATCTCAACTTTTGCTTCCCCGTTCCACTCATCTCCCAACTCCCGTCATGAACACCGACAACAATCCCAATTCTCCGAGCGGTGCCATCGAGACTACCTCTGACCACCCCAACCTCTCCGATCCACGCATTACCGCCAGTGAGGGTGATTTCACCGTCAACAATGACTCCAAACACACCACGAACAGAAACTTCACCACCTCAACGTAACCACGTAATCACCGTCCCTCAATGATTGAGATGTTACCATCCTTACTTTCTAGAAATTTATGTTTTTCAAGAGGTGGGAAGAACGTTCAGCATTAAAAAAACTGGGGACTGTGGATGTTCTTGTGGATTTGTCAACATCAATACCTTAATTTTTTAGTTTGATTGTTTTGGTGTTCAATCTGGGAACCGCTGGGTCTTTATCTTTGGGGTATTCCGTATTTTTCCGTGTTTCAGCTATGATCACTACAATGGTATTTCTTGGTAATTTTTTATAATCATCAGCGAAACAAGAAGCTGCGGAACGTGTTTCTGGTTTATTCAAGCTGAATCCAGAATAATCGGTGCTTCATGATGTGATGGAAGATGCACGATGCCATACTGAAGTTCCTGTAAACGCTTTGGATGTTGGTGATGTCTTCCCATTGATTCCCGGTGACAACACCCCGATGGGATGTTATAAATGGTTTATCGGCTGTCCGTGAATCAATTGTGACTGGAGAGAGTAATCCTGTGCCGAAGTCAAAGTGGAACGAAGCGATTGGAGAAACATTAAATGGACATGGGTCGATGCCGGTAAAGACAACTGCAGTTCCTGACCAAGCAGTACTTTCTCAAAATGCTACTTTGGTTAAAGATACGCAATCCGCACGAGCGCCGGTTAAATCGTTTCCTGATCGCATTTCAGCCATTTTTGTTCCGACAGTCATCTTTGTGTCAGTCATGGTGTTCGAAGTTTGATGTGCAATGGCGAAAATACCAAGTTAGTGTTGTGAAAGTGAAGGGAAAGTGTTTTTCTATCTTCTTTTTTCTTTGGAGACTATGGTCATTTTTTACCCTTGTTTACTTGGCCTGGCGACTTCCACGGCGGTACTGGTTGCCAGTGAGGTTAGGACGAAGAACGGAGTGTTGTCAAGAGAAGGAGAGGCAGCTGTGGAGGCAGGAAGTGGTGTAAAGACGGTTTTTTTCGACAGAACTGGAACACTGATGCTGTGAAAACTGACTGTATCCTCTTTCATAATTGGTGACCGTTGCCAAAAAGAGCAAGATCAGGGTGGAATTTTGTTGTCTGATTTGATGTTTTTAATTGAAACTCGGTCTCATCCTACGCTAGCATCCGCGATCTGTGGTCAGATGAAGGCCAAAACTAACTGGATCTCCGGGAGTGACTCCGGATACTACAAGTTGTCTCATGAAAAGGAAACTCCCGGGTGCAGTATTGACAATGTTTTCAACAAGGGTTAGCATGAAGTGTGCATTGGGTCACCATTCTTTGTTTTTCAGAAAACTAATCGCAATGCGCTTTTCTCAACATCAGAAATTCGAAGAATGGGCATGATGAATCAAGAGAAAGGGTTGACGATTTTTGTTGGTGTTGTTAATGGCAAGTATGGGAGTGTGTATCGAATTGAGGATCTAATCCGGCCTGAAGCGGAGGTTGTTGTGCGCGATCTGCATCGAATGGGATTTAGAACAGCATTGGTTTCTGGGGATGGTTCTGATAATTGACGGGTTGTCGGTCGGAAGGTTGTAATCTCCGAACTAAATGTGTAGATTGGAGCAAGGCCGGAAGACAAGCCGACAAGGGTGAGATGATATGAGCCAGCTTATTTTGTGGGAGACGGTGTAATTCATACACCAGCATTGACCAGACCGACTGTCGGAATCACTACCGAAGTTCGTGCACCAGTCACCGCTGAATCTCCTCCAGTCGTCCTGGTTCGATCTGATCTTTATGGTTTGGTAGATGCCCTGGATCTATCAAAGGAAATTTTACGCTGAGTTAGAAATAACTTTTTCTGGTCAGTGGCGTATAAGTTGGTTAGTATTCCAGTTGATGCGGGTGGGTTCGATTTAGTAGTTCAAGCGGGAATGTGATGCATGTGGAGTCTGGACGGCCTAACATCAAATCAAGTGCTGCATTTAAATATGATATGAGCAAGCGCAAAACAGAATTGATAGTGTCTTAAAGAAGATGCTAGAATAATCAGGATTGTGGGTAATGTATTTGTTGTTTTAGTTACTAGGTACGGTGTTGAAGGTGTTATTTACGTCAGAAATGATGGTGAAGGGGACGGAGGCTACAGCTAAGTGGAAATGGCTTAACGAGATAGATGGATGAAGGTAAAGAAGAATTGGAAAAACAATCTTGTTTTTGGCCAGTCAGAGTCCGCATCCGTATTGATTCCTCTTTAGAACGTATGCAAAGTAATTTATGACCTGATTGATTGATATTGTACCCGTACAAGTTAGAAAATTACAGTAATTGCATTTAAAATTAAAAATAAATGAGAAAAGGCCCAAAAATTGATGACTCTCGTAGCCCGTTGTTTGTCAAATTTGTGCAAATTTCAGAGAGGATATGGGAGGGGGGATTGGTTGATGTGGAAGGAGTATGTGTTAGTGTGTCCAAGTCTGTCAAATGTACTTCAGAAGGGTGATTACAGATTCGATTAGGACAGTGGGGACGGATGAGGTTTGGAGGTGATGGGAAGCTTCTGGCAACATAATTTGACTTGTTCGGAGGTTATGGACGGTGTCATGCTACGCTGTTTTTTATTGACTTGCTGTCACATTGTTCGCTTTGTGGCCTATGGTAACGAAACTCCGCTGAGCCGATCAAAACTTGCCATATGGCCGGGCCACGAAAGGCAGAAAAAGCGGCATCGCCACAACGGGCGATACCGGCTCTAACCTTCACGACACGGTCTCCGCTCCTAGGTGCACCCGCCGGGGATTGAACTGGCAACCACTCGGCGACCTTAGGGTCTCCCGACCACTAAGCTACGAGG
>JAULBU010069889.1:0-10624 GCA_032358235.1 Odonthalia washingtoniensis
CATTCTTCCCCTACACAAAGCCCCCTTCTCGCTGCACTGGTGTCACCTCGCTCAAAACTGGGTACCATACCTGTTGCGATAATATAGTTAATGTTTTCATCCTCCGGTGACTCGTCCTCGCGACCAAAATTGATATTTATTGTGCCTGCGGTCAGTAAAAACGGCGATTTGTGGCATTCTCCTTACTCCGCCCTATCTGAATTGAAAAATATTTTGACCAGGATAGACGCAGTCGGGCAGTATTTTTGCGAAATACATTTCGTTTCTATTCATTTGAACAGCCATTTTATGCCTCGTCCCAAAAAAAGCAATAAACATTGTAGTGAGACGAGAACAGTGAAGAAAGTGAAAAACGTCTCATGATTCTCTCTTCCTATTCTAATGATTTTAATACTGCCGATAGTTAAAACATGAGGAACGTGAAACGTTTCAGACGTGTGTAATTCTGATGGGAGAAAGTCTCACAAGAAAAGGAAGAGTGTTAAAAAGAAAGATATGGGAAAAAACTAAAAAGAAGGTAAAAGAAATGAGAATAGATTGATAACAATAAAATCAATGAGATTTATTGGTGTTCTTATGATTATAGTTTGTGGTTCTATAATTAGAGATAGGATATTGCAATTTCATATTACATCTCATATGTATATATTAATGTAAATTCTTGAATATGGTTGTTTTGTTTGATGTCTGTGATAAGTCACAATAGATATGATTTCTTTATGAGCACACTGTATTTTGGCATTGAATATTCTCATCTTGTCAGCTCGTTTTGATTATTGTGTGATGTTGATTCATGTTGTTCTCGGAAGTGGAATGTCACAAGTAATTGATAAAAAAGGAATTTTGCAAATGAGCCACATGACTTGATACTTGCGGCTATAGGAGCAAGTTTCACACCATTTCGTGCTTGTGATCGTACTTCGTTAGATGTTGTAGGTGTTGACGAGACTCGTTATAGATTGGAGTAGAAAGTTGTTACTTGTTGGTCATCATGGTTTTGTTATTATATATGATATGTTGACATTTGTGGGAACTCGTATGAAGTTGATGTGCTTTTGCGTGATATGATAATGATGGTGACGATGCTTTATATCAATTTATTTTCTTCTCATTGGTTTTCCTGTATGTTTGGCTATGCAAATGACTCCATCATTATCAACAAAAAATGGGCAGGTGATAATTCGGTTTTATTGAAGTCAGATTGTAGTCTTTGTAACCAAATCGTGTCTTGAATCGCTTCTGATGCAGAGACATATTCCGACTCACAAGTGCTGAGAGATATTGTTTTCTGCTTTCTCGAGGACCGGTGTGTCGGGGTTCTATATTCTGTATGAACTGAATCTGATGCTGATCTCCTCTCTTTCTATTCAGCCAAATCAGAGTCTGAGAATGATTGGAGCGGTTCATGTCATGGATTATTAAATAGCAAACCATGGTTTTCTGCGCCTATGAGGTATCGAGTGATATGATGCAGTAATTGTTGATGAGTAGATGTACTTTTGTACATGAACCTAGCACGTCGGCCTATTTTGAAGGCAATATCGATTCTAGTACTGTCTACCAGATATCTTATATCACCAATCGGGAACATGTAGAGGTGTTTGTCTTGTTCATTTAGGAGCTTATATGCACTGTTGTCATCGAAGTCAGGTTTGTGCGGCAGAGCGTTGAACGAGAGTGAGATAGAGTTAGTTCCATATTCGTGTCTACCTTTTTTTGAGATTGGGTTGTGATAAATGGATGTCACCATCTTGAACGTAATTTATTGTCCATCCAATAAATGTGGATGGCTGGACACGGTTTTTGAACTTTTATTTTGTGTGAAGATGTGTCAGGAATCGTTCGATGTATAATAGATTCAGCGCTGTGATTATTAATTCATCTATTGTTATGGAAATAATGATGAGCCCGTTGTTAGTATGTTATAAATAGACATATGAGTCTGGTGATAACTGTATGTATTTATTGGAAATTAGATGTTCGTGGAGGACTGCAAGGTAAATGTTGCAGGCGGGTCTTGATCTTTATAAGTTCATAAGAAGAATTACTATGGGGCAGTCTGAAAATGCATTCTATTCGTCATCAAGTTGCATTCCTTTTCCATAAACTGTATGATTTTGATCATATGGTTCATGGGTGAATGCTGAGGAAATGTCGAAGTGACGGATTGGTTGATTGCGATATCGTGCATGACCAAATAGTGCTCTTGACGATGATTTCTCTGCAGAGTATGCTGAAGTAAAGTCAGAGTTGTAGTTCACAGCTGGGTGCATCAAATTTCTACGGATGACGCATCTCCTTTCAAGGGCGAAGAAACCTTTTGTTCGATAATGGTTCCATCGTCTTCTTTTGTTGCAATTTTTCATCGTTAAAGATAAAGGTTTTTAGGTTGGATGTTTTGGTATGTTTTTTGTTTATCCATTGGGTCACATGGTTGTCGTTCAATTGTCGGATTTCATTATCGTGTGCAGCTTCCCATTTAGCAGCATTTGTATACTTTTGTATTGTGAGAGATTTTTAGGTGGAGGAGTATCTTCTTCAATGCCAGTTGGTCTTTTGTGGTATTGATAAGTTGGGAATGTAGTGCCGAAGACAAGCGCTGGATGAAAGGCAGCGTGGGATGGTAAAACACCATAGTATCTACATGTCCAACATGTTGATCCTCTGATTTCATACCATCAATTTTGATAGTTTTGTTGTGTCTGTGAATAAAATTTCAATATGGTCGGGTTGTGTGTTATATAATACCTGAACAGGTCTAGATCGATTGTTAAGTTTTTTTTGATTATTGTGATGTAACTACTGTGCCTGTTGCGCTAAACGGTATGAAGAGATCAGGTAGTTTTGATGTCAGTTTCCAGTGTAATATGGGTGATGTTTGCAGTGTTGAATGTAGCATACGATGATATCTGTATTTGGCATCCAAAATCGCAAAATCCCAGAATTTGGGTCGGAGTTTGCTATGGGCCAAATCTGATCATGCAGCGTTCATGAGTGTACGGTTTAATCGTTCTGCAAGAGTATTCTATTGAATCTGGTGTGGGGTGACCGTTGATTGGTCGATTCAATTACAAAATAGAACAGATGTAACAATACGTGACAATTAGTGATACATATTTTTGCGCATTGTCCGAATGGAATCTTTCTGGTAATCTATAGTGAATATGGGCCATATGTTTAATGGTCTCTGCTATTCTCTGTTCCAATGGTGCGATAGATTATATAGGCTTTTAAATGACGAATCATGATGCCCTATCAATAAATGTCACAATGTGTCGATTCATTCTACCGGACAAGGGATTTATGGGGCCCATCGTATCGCTTGCTATAGGTTGGCCTGGTGCAGCATTATTTAGGTGGGATAGTCGATGCGGATATTTTTTTCTTCCCATCTGCACAGTAGGAGCAGCTGCGAAAGTCGTCTGTAGATATGGATATATGTCCTATGTGCAGAGTATTTGTTGCTCGAGATGATGGTACGTAGTAGGTTGATCGGCACATGATTGACAGTTGGATGAAGAAATAGAATTGTATTTCTATTGTTGGTTGATGATATCTATGGTGGCAGGGACGTGAGGAGGTGTCAGTTCTGTCATTGGTATTTGCATTTTTCTTGATGGTTACCTTGTTTTGTTTGAAAACTGTAGGGTTATTGTACGTTGAGTTATTATTTTGCGTATGTTTTCGGTTTCATTTTGGTGCTGCCTTGATGGCATTTGATACGCGATTATAGTTCTGAGAACTAGTCATTGTGGAGGGACGTGTGATTTTGCATGCAGAACCGTACCATATGGCAATGGTTTTTTTCATGATATGATTGGGAATGTTTTTGGTTTTTGTGATATAAGGTTCATTCTTTGTGAAAATTCCAACATTGTCAGGTTTTGTTATTTTGTGAACTGATACCAATGAATCAGGTATTTCTGGAGTTGTCACTGCCTGTGTTCCTAAATATCTTCTGGTTGATTGGATTTGGATATGTCTAGTATGCGTGATGGATGTTGCATGATTCGTCGCGGTGATGAAATTAAGTGGTGTGGTAATTTTCGCATGTATGTACCAGATAAAGGGATGTGCGTTTGGTGGGTGGTACTGACGAGCATGAACGTACCATTTTGATGTTGCGTAAAATCTTTGTTCGACATGTAGGATACCGGGACATTTTTTCCATCCTCTGGAGGGTATTAGCAGGGTGAGTTAATTTCCATTTGTCTGGATTTTTCATTTACATTTGGGAAGTATTGGTTGGTGGGACGACGATTTGTGGGATGGGAATATTTTGATCGTTTATTTCGAGAATGCTTTCGATGATGACATCCGTCATCAAAATGGTTGATAATGGGACTATATGGCGCAGCATGGAATTGGTAGCATGCATTGTTATGTTGATTGCTTTTATTATTTTCATTTTAATTGTTATACGGTGTGTTTTGATAAAACTTTGGGGATGATGGTTTGAAATGATGAAAGTGTGGTTGATTGTGTGGTGCGATGGATGCATGGGATTGTACCTGCATCTTATTGGAGTCCAGTGATTTGATCACCGTTTAGAGCGCTTTAATGGAGCGTGGCATATTATACATCCGACAGTGGTTCTTGATGCATATGTATGATTTTGTCGGAGTCCTTTGATGATAAATTTCATGGACGTTGATTCAATTCATCATCAATATTTGGGAATCTGGAATCTATCATCAAAGTCCTCAGTTTGTCATGTGCTACAAAATTTTCTATCTGTTGTTTCAAAATTATTTATGAATGGGTCAAATGCCTTCATTTTGAGTGCATCATGGTCTGCCGGAGTCCGTTTGAAGCGTTTCTATTGAACCCTACTGAATATGAGAGATGTATGGAAAGGTGCGCCTAGTGTAATAACTACTGTTGCAATATCTGGGAGAGGGATGCAATAAATACACTTCTTAGTGCAGATACTTTTCTATTATCTGTTTCTTCAAATATTTAGTTTCGATGTTCTATGTGTCGAGTGATTTGTATGTTTCTGACCCGCATCGTATGGCGAGGGTCTATGGTTCCATATTGTCTTTATTTTTCATGGGTATTGTTGGTTGGTGTGCTGGTATGTTATTAATATTTTCTACATTGCTGTTTGTCTTATTGTTGGTTTTTTAAAAAATGTTCCTCTTTGTTTGCGATAATTAAATATAATAATGGTATGTTATATTTGTATTAATTACACTGCATATAAAAAAGGTGTATAACACTATTTGTAATGCTATGTAGCAATAAATGTGTTGTTGAGTATCTCAGCAATACTTTCAATGCTACATAGCATTTAAAAAGGTGCTATTGACGCAATAGAAATGAAGGAAAATGTTGTGAAAAAATTACTGGAATAAATGTGTACCGTTTCAAGTTCTGTTTCTGTTTCTAACTGAGCACTGTTTTTATCACTCAGGACCAATATAATAAAGTCTCGTTGGCAACTGTTTTCAATGCGTAAAGTTTACTAACTGCAGCGAAAGTATACTTTCGCCATGACAAGTTTTCAAATAGTAATGATACCATTATTAATAATTAATATATTGTTTGCTCCTTTACATCGTTAAGTAAGAGAATTTAAAAAATTATATTAATGAACGAATGTATTAAATTATATTGGCAAAAAGTATACCATGTACTAAACTAGCAGAGAGAATGGGATTGTTTAGTAGGAGGAACGGATGTAACTGAAGAAATAAATAATCTTTGTAACATACGATCTGTTATTGCAATGTAAATTTCCATTGCTGTTTTTCCAAAGAAGAACAGGATTGGCATGTTGAACCGTATCTCCCCTACCTACGATTCAGGATTTGTTGTTGCATCCAAGGTCCATGACTTACTTCCAATTTGCGGAATTTTGTATCATGATAAATTATAGTTCGATCTCCAGTCAATATTGTCTTCCATGATTTGTGGCCTAGTTATATCTTAAATAGCGATGCAATCTTGTACAGAATGATCTTTTTCGGAATCCCATGTTTTATCGGATCGATACAAGCAGTTTGGCAAATCCCTACTTTCCGTATTTTATGTGGATGAGGGAATTCCAGAAGCAAATAAGTACCACATTTGATCAGTGGTAGTGAACAATGTACCAATCCCTCTAAGAATGGATTCATTTAATTTTGCAGATGCAGCTACTTTTTTAAAACATGACTCTTTGTCGCCTCTATCACAAATATCCATCCAGTCACTTATCTGTTTAAAGTTGGAGAACCGTACAAAAATTGAAGGGAAGGAGAAAGCAGGATGAAAAATTGTTAGTCGGCTTGGAAAACATTAAATTTCACCTGAGTGTGCTAGATGATTCTGATGCATTCATGTCAACAGTCAATGTTGATACTAGCAATTGAAACATTCTTAAGGAACGATACAGCTTACCATTTATTGCTCCTCTATTATAACCCTTATCTGAACAACTGGATTCAATACAAGTTGCAGAACATTTATATGGTGCCATCATCTTCAGAATGAACGCATGCTTTAGTGTGTTCTTTATACCCAACCCAAGTCTGAAATTTTCTGTGCGGTGATGTGCAATATTTGAATCCATGGACGACTTTTTAAATTGATCAAATCGATCTGATAGGGACATGAAAAAAAATTCTAAAGTCTGAAGTCTCTGATTTTCTCCTCCTATCTGTTTTGGTATGCCATTCCGTACCTCATCCCGTACATTAAGAATATTATTAGTCGAAGGTAGACTTTGATGCGTAGTTAGAGATTTAGATGATGGGTTATCATTTCCAACACTTTCTTGCTTTTCCTGTATATGAGACTGCTGACAGTTCCAATAAGGATCCATCTTATCGTCATGCTCCTCATTGTGGCTAAATCTCCAAGAGCAGTCTACTTGATTATCTCCCATTTTTCGCTTCTTCTCACATAACTTATTCTTGTCCCTAAAAGAACTTTGGAAGTTGTGAAATCAATGAAATGAGGTCCAGGATCATATAGAATGATTCCTGCATCCAGTATATTACGTTTTGTAAGTGGTTGTATGGTCTCAACTGTAGCTCTCACTGGTTGTTCTCTTCCTTGACCATGAGCATCACCACTGGTGCCACCACTGGTGATGATCATTGTCAAGCACTCAGAAAACATCAATAATTTCCAATGGTGAAGATAGATCGTTCTGTTGATGAGGCATTTCAGGAATTATTTTAAACCTGATGACAAGCAGGGCAGTTGGAATGTATGTGTATAGTAAACTGACCCAATATACATATATTGGAGTTGAAATACTGAAATATTAATCGGATTGGATGTGTAGAATTGTTGGACATCAGCATAATCGTATTCAAGGAATACCGTCACAATCAAGTAAATTTTATCTGCGTATCCCAATTTGAGCATATTTACTGCAATTAGTAACGGTCTTTTATCACAGCTGCAAATAAAATATATTGAGTTGGCGGTGAATAATTGCAAATTTATTCACGGCCATGAAAAATCCCAAAAAAAGAAACAGTCAATTGTTTTGAAAATACAAAATCGAGACCCGAAAAGTGTAGGAATTTACTTTGCAAACACAGGTGTTTAAATCACTATAAAACAGCAAATGTTCTAAACATATCTCGTTACCTTTAGGAACTGGGTTGAAGTTACCAGATTCCTGCAGCTTATAATCTACTTTTTGAAGAACGTATTCTTGACGTCTTTGAACCACATTTTATGTGTCCCAATTCATTTCTTGATCACAAGTTGGAGTATTTAAAGTAAAATGGAAATAGAATCCAGTATTTGCACAGGGAAGAAAAGGAGAAGAAGTGAGAAGAAGAATAACTGCAGCGGGAAGTAGATATGTGAACGGAATATATTTAGATCGGATTCTGAGGACTTATACATCGCTCAAAAATTCAAGAGTGACATCACCGACAATCCGCATACTGGATATATCAATGATCGTGATGAATATGAGTATCCAGATGACGATGGAATTGGTGAAGGAAATGGTGACGATAATGTAGACAGATGGCAAGTAAAGAAATCATTTCTTGGACAATCTTCCCATTTTTATGTTTCCAATAATACACCATTATTAAACTCAATGGAACCTGAGTATATTGGTAGAAAGAAAGGAAGTGAAGTTCATCGTCGAGTGGATATGAAGATAAGTGATATGTAACAGAAGTTCTCCAAAATTAAATCATATGTGAAGAAGTCGATTGATTCTTTTTCCAAGACCTTCGAATAGTTTTTTCTGTAGTTCCCATGTTGGTCAACGAGGTACGCAATATTAAAGAAGCAGTAAGTAGTGTAATTTTCATATTAAAAGGGAACCGTGGTGTACCCCCTCATCTAACGCATCTTCAAAAACAGTGATTAATACTAGATTTGATGATGCTCTACGACGATACAGGAATATCTTTCGACCGGATAATGTAGAAAACGTGATTGTAGCAGGAGTAGTTCTTTTCTTATCTCTTATACCAGATAAGTTAGTTAACGCGTCCGTGTCTAAATCTGATAAAGTGAAGAGAGTAATACATCAGTTTCCCGTGCAAGGCAGTTCAACTGTACCTGGAGCATATGATCTCACCTTGAGTTCCATATTATTCAACAGACGTGCTAATGAGAAGAAGGCAGTATGGATAGATGGGATTGGATTAGAATCTAGTTAAAATAGGATTATGATTGTAATGTAAACTGTGATCAATGTCCAGAAGAGCAGGTTTTGTGAATTCAAAAGTTCAACTCATCTGACTAATGTCGGATATGAGCAACCAAACAGAAATGCATCTGGTTCCGACTCCGGTGAGTCATCCAACGGAATTTTAAATTGGGAAACATTTCGTCACCCATCTGGCTCTCAAAAATAGAAAGAAAACATGTTGAACTCGTTAAAAGAAAGCGAAAATACACTAAGGGTTATAATAGAAAAGGAAATATTTCCAAAAACAAAGAATCAATGCCAGATGAGGAAGAAGTAGTTCAACGTGCTGCTGACGGACTTTTTCTGACATTACTATGGAATTACATGATGCCCGTAATCGAAGAAGGATTGCACTTTTCGAAAACCTTGAATATGCCCTTACAACCTGGGAAGTACCTCCTAATACTTCCGATTGGAAGCTTTCCCGTCCACTAATTAAATGTATTTATCCATCAGGGAATCAGACTGTACGTCATTTAGAACATGTTCTGTTGCTTAAAATAAATGTTTTTGATTCCAGTGCTGTGAACGGTAACGAACAAATAAACGGTACTTTCCTTAAAGAATGTGATGACATGCTTCTGTCTATACAGCATGATGTTATTCTTAAAATTAAAGACAATGGCAATTAAAAGAAAAAAAATGACAATTAATAATCAATTTGGAAATATGAAATCAACAATTTCGAACAATGACAACTGTAACAGTTATGTGTAAGATGAATAAAATGCTGATGGAAATGCTGATAGGAAGGACAAAGTTAGAAGTATGAATCCAATAGTTAATTTGGTTGCTATTGCGTTTGCGTTTGCTTTTGTGAGTGTATTCTGTGGTAATTCCTTGAAGAGACGGGTTGCGGAGAGACTTTGCCTACACGAGATAAAATTACGTGCCAACTACACTATTGCAGTTGTACTTAAAGAAATTCTGCAATCGAACATGGTTCTTACGGCTGATGGCGAACAGATGGAAAATATCGTGAGAGACACGAAAAATGAGATAAATCTGTACGGTTCTCAACTGTCACGCTTGATGATTTGAAATCTCCTCCATCATACCAGGAACGAACTTTTCATATAATGGAAATTTCTGTTAGTGCAGAAACCTACCGTAATCATCATATTGTCGGATCCACGAAATCAGTAATGGGTAATGCTGGAAATAGTTAGTTCGGGAACGGAATAGCAGATAGCAGAACCCAAATTAATGACGATTCTGGGGACTACTTCTTGCTCTAAATTTTTGATTGATTCACAGATAGGGATGTGGTTCAAGGTATGAACACTTTCGTTGTACTCGGAGGTGGTCATGATACAGCCAACAATGACAGGGATGCTAGAGGTGGAGGTAGAAGAATTTCTTCATGTTGTTCTCTTTTGTTATCATTATCCCTTACAATAGTCATTGTCGGTGGCGCAGATAGTAACGGTAAAGATGATGTATGTAGTCTAGCCTTGTTGAAAATTGTTTTGGAATTTGTTTCAATTTTTATGAATACTGATATTATAAATGTATCAAAATAAAGGCGATGCTTTTGATGGTGTCATTGTCGAAAATGAAACATCAGGACTTCACCGTTTGTTGCGACGATTTTGATAATGCAATTAGCGACAGTATCTCCTTTGATATAACTGATGTTTCGACAGGTGATGTTGCGGAAATAAGACGTGTCAGTGTAATACCACCTGTAATACGTTTCGGTCCGCCCAGTTTTCGAACTGGTGTAAATGTCATATATGACGATGGTTGTGACATTTTACGAGTAAAACGGTGTGTGCTCAGTTTTCAGTGCTCGAAACGTAGTCAGATAAAGGCTCTTCCATGGTAATCCATGACCAAATGCCAAAATCGTAATGCTCGGCAAGGGAAGAAATTAAAAATAAAAATAACTGACAGTCTGCTGATCGAAAAAGTCCTTTACATTCTTCTGTTGTGGTCAGTAAACTCGAGGAGGGAACGGTACAC
>JAULBU010069900.1:0-10621 GCA_032358235.1 Odonthalia washingtoniensis
GCCACTGGACGTGTGAAGCACACGATCGTCCAGATCCCCACCCTCGACTTCACGGCGAAGTCTACAGTCCGTCGCCGTGTTGGGTTTGTTTCTCAGCTGTGCCACCCCCTTTCACCCTCGTACCCCCTACACCCGAGCTACTCGGTGGGGGTACTACAATAACCAGATAAATTTATCCGTTTTGCGTATTTTGCTGCCACTTGTTCGGGAGGTGTATTGTTCCGACGCTTATAAAGTAGTGGTAAGTTTTATCGTGCTGAACCAGGATTAGGTGATTCGGTGTGTACTGTTGAGGAGACGACCGCTAGTGTAGTGTTGACTGTTCCAGAAAATTTCATCTGTTGGATTGAATGTTGAAAGCGCCGAAAAGTCGCGAGTCGCCGCTCCCCTTATTGGTGGGGTGTGTGATGTTGGGTTGGAGGCTGCGTCGGTTGCGGATGGTTTGTGTGTCCGGCGTTGTTGTTGTCATTTTGGCGCCATGCGGCGAGTTATATTCGTTTCGAAATATCTTGTACACGTGAACCAAAAAACGTTTCGTTACACGTGTATCCCAATTCGAGCATCTAAACAATAACATCTATATTACCGATGTGAATGACATTGTAACATCCACCATGGAGCTACTGTCCAACCAACACCGAAATCCAGGTCTAATTGCCATGCCAGTTTTCTTCACTTTTTCACATTTTTTTTAATTACCATTTTCTTTGTTTCTAGGTTCTGGTCACCAGTTTTGGGGATTCTTTAAGCCGCTTCTATCCTGCGATTGAGTTGTTGATATCGGCTGGAAAATAAATCTTCTTCATTTTATAGTAGCTTACTAACTTGTTCCTTGGGAGATGCCTGATGGGTCCCCAAGTATCGTCATCCGGTGTTCAGCCGTACCACCAGACTCGGTAAGTTGTTTCTCCTATTTTTGTGTTTGAGTGCTGTTTGTCGGTGTTGATGCCGTGGTCCACTATCCGTTCGATGACATATTCTTCTGTTACTTCCGACTGTTGGTCGTTGTTCACTATCTCATGGTGTGGGTCTGTTTCCCTCGGTGGGGTCTGCTCATCCTCGGTTTATTCCGAGTTTCTGTTATAGTCTTCCATGTTTTTGGTTCTGATTTCATTCTCCTGTTCGGAGCCAGGGTCGTCGTTTTCATTCTGTCATTCTTTTGACGGAGTTGTGCTGTCATTAAGGACGTTATGGTTTTCGTCATCGTCCTGAGGCATGTTTGTTGAATAGGATAGTTCCCGGTTGTTGTCCTCCTCTGGAGTCGAGTATGACTTCGGAGTCAATTCTTCGTTCGTCAGTGAACGTATGGTTCGTTGAATTTCCTCTATAGTACGTGGGCCGGGTACCAGGACTACACGTGATCGTGAAACTATCTCAACTGACCTGTCCGGTCGTTCGATTACAACTGTATTTCCAGTTACCTCATTAACCTTATACGGGCCGTCAGATATCGCATCCAGTTTATGGCGGTGTTTCCGTTAATCCCATCGTTCGACGCGTAGGACTACCCAGCCGCCTGGTAAGATTTTCACCGTCTGCTGCCTTAGTCGGGCGTCGTTGTTACGTTTGTATCGGGTATGTGTGTGAGTTTCCCCTTCGTCTTACGAAGGGCCGTTTCCAACCATGGATTCCAGGTGTTCCTGGCCTCATTTGGAGTTTGTGATCTTGAAGATTCTGCTTTCAACTCCAATGCTGGTACGGGCGTGATAATACCAGTTCAAACGGTGCTAGTGTTGTTGAACTGTGTGGTTGGCAATTATAGGCATATGTTAGCGGACCCGTATAGAGGTCCCAATCCTTGGGGTGATTACCCAAGTAGCTGCGTATCGCGGACTTTATCGTCCGGTTGTATCTTTCGAGTTGTCCATTTTTTTGGGCACGATAGGTTGTGGTGAAGACGTTGCGTATGTTCAGGATCTGACAAACGTCTTGGAATAACTTGGCAGTGAAGCATCCTCCGTTATCAGAGATTAGTTCCTTTGGGGTCCCATAGTTGAAGACCCATTCGTTCACGAAGTGCTTAGCCACTTCGGTTGCTGATAACCCCTTCATGGGAACGGTCATTGTTAGTTTCGTGAAGCAGTCTGATATTACTAGTATATACTGGTTGCCGCGTGCGGTTTTGATGAGTTCAACCAAGAAGTCGATGGAGACAGACTCGAGTGGTGCTTCTGCCGGGAATAGTTGAAGTTCCGTTGAGTTCTTACGCAGTTTAATGCGGTTGCGGGCACAAGTTGGACATCGCCGTGCGGTAGCGTAGCAATCTACTGCGCATGCAGGCCAGTACAAATGACGGCGTATTGTCTGGTATAGTTTCCTGCCCCCTGGGTGACCGCCTAGTCTGGCGTAATGATGTATGTGCAATACTCTTTCCTTTAAGGTATGAGGGATGACTATTTGAGGTCCGTTATCAGCTTTCTGGATGATTAATCCGTCATCGTCGAAGCAGAAGGGTAGCACCCCCTCATCAAGTTTTTGACGTATGGTTTGACAGAAGGCGTCCAATTGTTGCGTCATGATCAGCTCCTCTAGGGAGCTTTGTTGGAATAACGGGTCCGATTTTGTTGGATCCGGTAAGGTTGCGCACACCGCGTCGGCGGGGAAGTCATCCAGATCGTTGTCATCCAGTTCGTGATAGTCATCCGTCATTTCACAATTTCTTTCTTGTACACGTAGGGAAAAATTGTTACACGTGTATAAACATCGTGTGCATGGGCGTTGTTGAGGGACAGGAAGGAGGTCTCCTGTTGGTGTGATTGTCCTCTTGAATTGTGAATGTCGGGAGGTCTTCAGCCCCATCCGAAATTGCTTCGGCAGATTTTCGAAGGCAAGATAATGCGTCTTCTTGCGTGTTCCTCTTACCAGTTTTGTACTATGTGTGGAAATCTAATTCAGCGAGTCGAAAGCGCCATCGCATGAGTCTGCCTGATGGATCAGTAATTGTTAGCAACCAGCCAAGCGCTGGATGAACTTCTCGTAGACAAGGTATGGACGGAGAATTTTTAGAGCCCAGAAAACGGCGAAACATTTTCGTTCGGTTGCTGAATATCCCTTCTAGGCTTGGTTCAATGAATGTGACCAACAACCGATAGGTTTTCGTTCCCCATCTTGGTGGGTTTGGAAGAGTGTACAGCCTACTTGGTAGTTGTTTTCGTCCGTGTCGACGGGATACGGGAGGTTTAGTTGAGGGAACGCCAGTGTAGTCGGGGTGCAAACTGCCTCTATCAAAGAGTGGAAGCATTGGAGTTGTTCCTTATTCAGTTCTAATGAGTAGAGGTTATTCTTCTTCAACAGTTCGTTACGTTTTGACGCTGTGTTAGTGAAGCTTGGTATGAACCGTCTGTAGACGCTGAAAAGTCCGAGGAAGGATCGTAATTCCGTCTTTGACGTTGTTGGCTTTTCATTACGGAGATATTCCGTGTTTGTTCGATCTATTTCGAGTTCACATGGTTTGATGACGTGACCGAGGTACTAGACGGTACTCGTAAATAAATGGAAATTCATAATTTTCAACGTGAAACCGGCTGCTACGAGGCATGTCAGAATTTCGTCCGCATGCTTGATGTGTTACTTCACCAACTTGGAGTATATAATAACGTCGTAGAGCTATATCAGACAAGTCTTCCACTTGTAATTGGTTAGGATGAGGTCTAACGCGCGTTGAAATGTTGCGGGAGCGTTTGTGAGCCCGAATGGCATTCAGTCGTATTTATACATACCGGCGTAGAATACGAACACTGTCTTTGGTTTTTCAGCTGGTTTGACTGGCACTTGCCAATAGCCAGAATATGCATCCAAGGTTGAAAAAATCTTGGCGACTCCAAGTGAGTCAATATACTCGTCCATATGGGGAAGTGGGTATCTGTCCTTCAAATAGGCTTGATTAGGCTTCCGGTAGTCGATACAGAATCGTATTTTACCGTCCTTCTTGGGCACGAAGAGAAAAGGTGCTGCCCAATGCGAATAAGCAAGTTAGATCACTCCGGCTTTTAGTTTTTGGAAACCTCGACTTGTTCGAGTTCCCTGGTCTTTGGTCCTGCCCGATACGGTGGTGATTTGAACGTCCTTGTGTCGGGTATGAGGTCGATGGCGTGTTAGGTAACATTTATGATCCCAACTTTCCAAGACACAAGGGTTCGTTCTTTGTCAACATAGATATTATATTGTCGTGGTGGTTCTTGGTACTCCGAGTGGAATGTCTGCCGCCTTCGTTGGCGTTTCGTCTTGGTCCATATGCGACTCTCGCAAGTCGGCGAGATGTTTGTTAATTAACGGCGGGTATTTGGCGGATTTATGGCGTTTCCTAAACAAGGAAGGTGATCGCTTTGATGATTCCATCTCGGGGACTAGGCCGAGAATTTGGGAGTGAGAAATATTCTACCCGACGAGCGAGGTGGGGTGCGCACTTGCGTTAGAAATATGTTGATTTAGAAGCAGGACCTTTGGATGTTCTCCAAAGTTGGCAACTAATATCCGGAAAGGTTTTTCGTCCGTTACATCGACTATTCCTGCGCCCGCTAGACATAAGTGGTTGTAGTAGATGCGTGATGTTGGTTCAACGAGGATTAATATTTGGCGAGTAGTTGTGACTGGAACTCAGGTTAGGGTTTCTGGTTGTATTACCGTCTTGTTCCGCTACATATATCTTTGGTGAATTCCTCCCCTTAGCGGGTATTTATTACTGTTCCTAGGGTAACGGCGGAGCGTTCAAGAGTCTCTTGCTCGGTTTCCGAATTATCGGAACTGTGGTACCGTCGTCAAGTTCAGCTAACCGCTTACGCGTGCAGATTACTTCGACATGTTTGTCACAGAAATCACAACCGAGGATGACCGACGCTGACAGTCGATTGGCCGCGTAGAAGGTCACCTTTTCCGACTGCGATCCGAGTTGTGCAGCTAGTGTTATCGTCCCCACCATATTAAGTGGTCTGTTCTCAGCGTCTCGTATGTTGGTCGATCCATTGATGGGCTTGATTAGTTTCTCCGATCCATACGGTAGGTCGGAGCGTTTCATGAAACTGGAACCGGCACCGGTATCCAGGACAGCAGCAAACCGTTTTGTTGAACGTAAGATGAGACCAAGATTAGCATAGACACGATAGTTGCGTCTGGCTAATACGAATACCGCTCCCTGAGTGCTTGTACGGGTTACTTTCCGCCATGGGAGTTGGAGACAACCGAGACTAGTCCTTGGTAATGATTTTTTTGATGAGGCGGAAGTGATAAGAGGGACAAGGGGACTTTATGGATGAGACTTTGGCCGAGTAAGTATTTCCTTTACTGTCCCTACATGATTCCAAAGGGTCACATAACCTACAAACGCCACAATTGATGCAACCTCCTTTCTTGGACCTTTAATGTCGTTCAAAACTACCACCTACCATGTCTAGACAGTCATTGCCTCACCTGTGTAAATGGATTGTGCCTCAAAAACCCACTTTCCATATTATGAAAAGTGGGTTTTTGATGTGTACATATTATGTACACAACCGTGTGTCACCTGTACAAATGGCTTATATTGACTGACTCAGTTCGACGTACGGCATTAAGTACACGTAATGACTGGACTCAGTTCTAGTCTGCGACGATTTTTATTTTTAAATCTCTGGATATGTTTCTCAAATTTTGGGTTGGGTTTTCGAGTAGGAGGGTCCTAATATAAGATCAAGTAAACATACGACCAAAAATAATAAGAAAAGTACACAATTAGAAAATATGGCAATTAAAGAAATTAAATGTAGACGTAAGCGTTCTGTCACGTGTATGATATCAACTAAATGGCGTAGTATCCTCGAAATCTATGAGAAGAGAGCACAAGTAATGTGGCCTTGAAAACTCGGAATGGGGGTACAGATGCTTGAAATTCTAAAAATGGATACACCATAATGTATGATGCTGGATCTGAAGTATATAAGCAATGTACGAAATATATTTCAGTCGTTTATGTAATTATTGTGTCGTGTGGTAATTTTTAATAGAGCATAAAACATGGGCTGATTCACTCAACTATTGTCGTGACACAACACAGATGTAGCTTTAAACCAGATAATTCAACAGGAAGTTCAACAGAAACATCTCGTATTATCATGAATTGTTCCGAAGGACAACAGTATGGACGCCGAAAGCCGGCTGGTAGTAATGGAACTATAGCTAAATCAGTATCTTCATTAACGTAATTTGGACATGAAATGGGCAAGAGCAAAGCTGGTGTGCTAAACAAGTCGTTGTCTGTATCGTTAAGTATCTTAGAATCTTGTGTTGGAAGGAAGGAGGTGAAAGAAGTTATTAACATCATCTGCGACGCTGATTTTGATGCGAGATTATTATCAAAGCAAGTACCGTCAGTTGAATACTGTAAAGAGATTACGGCTGAAATTGTGAGGGATTGTCTGGAAACGAATTAAATGGTTAAATGAAATGTATGAAAGTGGTGTTGTTGAAATTGAACAAATGTTCAACTCATTTTGATGTTCTCCCTGTTTTGTTTTTATTTGTTAGTGTATCCTGATATTAAAGAAGCAATATGTTTTATAAAGGTAATTACGTTCAAGTACTTTGTGAAGTGATCACTACTACAGTCAATGTGTTAGATACTGTTACCGATATTACAATTTGTACTGCATGTTTTGTTGAGAGCGTTCAGTTTGTAAACTAGTAGCCTATATGCAAACTGGTATACTATGATTTGTAATGGAGAAGGGACAGATTTAGAACTAGACTACTTGTGGCTCACATCATTACCATTATGTTATAGATGATGCAAACACATGGGTGTAAAGGGGTTTCCATCATGGTAGTAACTACAGTACATGCTGATTATGGACTTGATCAGTGATCATTTTCATAAACACGGTACAGTAAATGAAGTGGGTGGTAACATGGGGAGTAGTTGATTTTATTAGAGGAAGCTGTTAATAAAGTCATATTTCTAATAACTCTTTACTCCTATTCGTATCATATGCAGCCTTTGTTAGACAAGCTGTATCTTGAATGAAAGGAAATAAGGTACAGAAATCATTAAATCACTACATACGGTGATTGCGAATTTGCGGTCCGCAAAACATTGAACTCCACATGGTGTGGAAATTCCATACAGTGTCTACCAGAGCCATACTGTGGTGCAGTTTTGACTGGGAGGTGGACACATCTACTATCATAGCCGTTACATGTTGTTTCAACTTATGTCGGAACTTCTTCCATTATCGAAAGTTGAAGATATTATTGTAACAAGAATGAAAGATAATCTTCAAGCTATTGCGAATCATTTAATGTTCTGAAATCAGCCATGACGAATCGCAGTGGAGCCAAAAATCGTTCGGAAATATTGTCGGGGCCAACAGTGGGAATTTTGGAACCCCATTGAAAGCGACGAAAGTGGGTAGTTGTGGAAGTGACTATGTGGTAGATGAAATCGGTGAGCCTACTTCTAATATGACTGTGAAATGGTGCGGTGTTGTTCGAAGACGAGGTAGGGGTAGGATTAGTGGAGTTCGTGTATTCTACCATTATCCATTACCCCACGAAGAGGGGGTAATAGTAGAATAAGCGGAAATGTTACAAACCAATCTTCATCTATGAGTGGATTTGATGAAGTAAACAATCGAAACACGGAAGATATGGATTCCAGAACGGATACTCATGTGATTGTAAATACTGGCGAAAATCGTAGAAACGCTACCAATGTGGGTGCTACATTGCAAGAATTTTCGTCAGTACAAGAGGAAGTAAATTTGGAAGATTTCCGTCGGCTGGAAGAAGATGTTCGAAAACTAACTACGGACAACAGAAGACTTTCTGTGTTGATGAATGAGTACCAGGTTTCGGCCAATGAGAAAACACAGGAGGTGTTGAGTGAAGAGGTTTCAATCAAGGCTATGCAATCGGAAGTTATGAAACTTAATTGTAAGAGTGTTGAAATAAAAGCAATGTTGCAGAGTTTAGAAGTTCTAAATCAAGAGCTTCTTAGAAGATGGGAGATAACAACAAAAATCGGGGAAACTATATGGAGAGGTTATAAGTCAAGTTCCAGCGAAATATATGGGAATTGGACCGGCAGTAGACCTGAGAATGTAAAAGTGGGCAATCAATAAAACGTGCGAATTGGACCCATATAATGAGCGAAATGCCAGAAACTGGACAAACAGAGCAGACATTGTACTGGAGAATGGCATTAAAAGGTCGGATTGTTCATTGATTGTACCAACACCAATGACCTTTCTCTGGAGTGGAAACAACATATATGTCCCCTCCATCAAAAGTGAGAAAGATGTTATATGTTTCTTACTTAGAGCTGGACTTTCATGCGGTGAAAGGGTAAACATATATTGGACAGAAGAAATGAGGGATGACGTTGTTGGAGAGCTATCAAAAGTTCGTACTTTAGAGGGGCGTGTAATTCGGTTGTTATCTGATTTTTGTAGTGGAAGGAAAAGAGCTGCCAAAGACAGATTCTTTGAAGCACTTGGATATGGCTATCTACTATCCTGATTCAATTTGATGGAATCCGGTGTCACGGAACGAAGGGAGGTGTAAATTGCTGCGCGAAGAGGAAGTAATGAAAAACAATAGAAACGGTGTATTATACATTCCATGGTGGCGTACTGCGGACCTTTCATATAATCAATTACGGGACTGCGGCAGTTCTGTTGAACCTTACGTTGACCGACATGAAGAAGATGAAGAAATGTTGAATCTGTTTAGAAACAAGATCAGTCCTGCGGTATTGCATGACTTAATTGGATATATCCCGGATGAAGAAGAGAACATTGTGGAAGGGACTGTAATGAGTATTCCTCGCGTAGATGCTTGGATTTGTAGCTGTGTTAAACTACTTATTGTGAAGGAATATCGTGGGGGAGGTCGTCAGAAAGGATTCAACCAAATGTTTTCGAAGTATGTAAAGTGGACGACGGAACAGTTAATTGGGAAAATACGAAGGTTTTTAGAAGAATGGGTCCCTGAAGAGTTGAAATTACTGGAAGGTGTAGAGAGAGAGAGGAAGAACGTATGTCCAAAGAAATGGAACGTAACGCCACAATAATTGTTATCACGAAAAGTCCGAAGAAACATTTTATATAGGTACAATCAACCTGGTTTCAACAGTACATTGGAAAACTGTGTGGAATTATTCATGACTACTATATCGCAGAAATAGCGTCTGACTGGAAAAGTATAGATAAAATCGGAAATCCGTACAACGAAGGACCAGCACAAAGTGCTTTCTTTGAAGATGGAGGGGGTAATAAAGTGAATGGAAATAGATACGGAGATTTGGAATGACAGACCATGTAATGTGATCTAAATTAATTTAAACGGCCATGTTTCGTGGGGTAATTATCTTCGTCATCCTCGTCAGTATCAGTAGTTAGAGATCTGAAAGAATCCCTTTCTCTGTAAAAATGATTAATGTAGAACCTTTTCTTCGGCCATGGTAACTGTTCAGTTAACGAATCAATTCCAAAATTTGATAGCAATACATGTACAGATGAACATATGGTACCGAAATCAATGATGTCGTACTACTCTCCTGTTTCTAAAATATGTTCCACGGAAGTTGTGTCTGTGACATTTATTGTGTAGTCAACCTCATCAGATGTAGCCCATCGAAGGCATATGCAGTCCATATCTTTATCGACATTGTCCAGAGGCTGAGTGAATTCCATGTATTGTACGAAAGACAAATTATTTCTGTCCATAGTAAGGTATTGTTTCGTATGGAATACAAGGAGGGCCTTTGCTATATAGTAAACGGGACTACTTCCGTCACCACCCTTCAAAAGGATGAAGCTATTCCTTTTCTTCTTTCTCGGACCGAGATGTGTTTTTGTAAATATGCGTTGCCTTTTATGACGATGTGGCGGAGGAGGCCTGAAATTACTATATTTCTAGAACTGTCATACTGTTGCAACGTTGGAAGATGTCCGCCAACTTTTTACCATGACTTGAAAAATGTGAGGTAAATCTTGGAGTTTATAAGCAACAGATAGTGGTTTCGGAAGTACGTCTGAACGAGATCCGTGAAGACTGTAAGAATGGTACGTGACAAGTTTTTCAATATTGGCGTCAACATTTGTGTTATGGATTCGTTACATATTCCCATTTTTTGTCTTGTGGCAACAATCTGTTGTCATGAAACAGAAATACCGTCCCGTACCAAATATGGTGATAACTGTGTTTTGACTTTATCCGTAGTAGTCGTCCCTGTCGGATGAATTATACCAATCTGGATGGAACGTTGTTTTAGAAACGCAGCATGTGCTAAACTTCGACGTATATTTGAAATTGTTGGTCCCATATTCTTCACAGTTTCATTCATTCTTATTGCCATCATTTCGGAAGTAGACCGATATGATTGTTTGAAGAATTTATTGAAGTGATCATAATGTGATGAATCAATAATATTTAGACTTCCAAACCTAGAGAGGTCTTCTACCGCGTGGTATAGTAAATGGAATATCAATGTGCGGATTCCATTATCGCAATATTTTTGAAATGTTTCTATGCATTGCAATTCGACAATAGTAATTCTGTCCCTGATTCCAGCTATCGATTCCTGTGACCATCCGAAAGGATTATTGTCGTATAGAAAATCTTGCATTAATGTTGTGAAATTTATGCAAAT
>JAULBU010069911.1:0-29677 GCA_032358235.1 Odonthalia washingtoniensis
CTGAACAACCGGTCTTGCAGGGCCTTGTTCCCGACTGTATAATCAACTACCAATCGCTTCTTCCCCGACTCTACCACTAAGAAGGGGGACAGATTCTCCGAACGACGTAAGCCCTGCGCCTTCATCACTGAGGCCGTTAGAACATAACCCATCTGAAGCCAGCGCTCAATTTCCAGGGATTCTACTTGTCGGCGAAGGGCTGAGAGGTTGTAGCCATCGCACTGTTGACGTCTAGGTGTGAAAAGCCAGGGAAACTGGAGCCCGAACCTGATTTTCCGTACCAACCACGGAGATGCACATATTTTGCTTTACCGTGTGTGAGCGAGTCCCACCGTCACAAAGGAGTGGACGGGACTGGTTTGCGCTTGAAAATGGGTGTATTGGAACAGTAAAGTGGATAGAGGGGAGCGGAATTGAGTTGTAGTTAGTATTCTTGTTTCTTGTGGATGTGATTTGTTTCTTTCTCGGACTGGTTTCTGACTTTTTATATGCGTGTCTTCATCTTATTCGACTCTCCGTCGAGTGTCCTGTCTAAAACTACTTCCCGTGGCTGTGATTTCTGAATATATGGTACCATACATCCCTTTCTGTGACCTTGTATGCATACCGCCTGTTTACCACTCCTGCTTCCATTTTGATGATTACGTACAGGCGGCGATTACAAACTCCCAGGATGGAACAGCCTTGGGCTACTTCTATGGGAGATTGGTAGTCCAGAATGTGGATACAGATGAATTGTGCGAGCGTTTGGGTCTCTATTTCCGCGTAGGAGGGGCGGTCACAGAAGGTTTTTTGCTGATTTGTTTGAAGAGATTGTGTATGCGTGTTGGTAGGCTGTCTCCGGTAGGAATAAATAGATCCAGTAGGCGTGTAGAGACATGGTGGCGAACCTGAATACTGCCTGCAACCTTCCATTTTTCTGGGTAAGCGGTGACGGATCTACGTATGGTATCTTCTTCTCGCTGGTCATTTTCTTCTAAACGTCATTTATTCGAGTTGTGGTGTGGTCGTCGTCGACGGAGTCATAATCCATCGCATAAAGGGAACGATCAATATCTCCTTGGAGAGAGAACGTCTGATTTAAGGAAAGTTGGGTTTGTTCTGTTTGTGTGTGATTGTGGGCGAGCATTGAAGAGTGTCGAATAGTCCCGATGATTGACTTTAGTATGATTTTCGTTGCGTTTTCGAGTTGTCGTGGTGGACGGGGCGGAGTTTGTGGCATCTACATGATTGATGAGCATGGTCCAGATGTGATAGTGAGGTGTTGGCAAAATATCATCAAAATTATGTGGACTCTCGTTAATCAGGTGTGTTACGTTTTGAGATTGAATATAGGGAAAGGAAGGAGGGGGTTGGAGATCACAGAATTTCTTGGTAAATGTGGCATTGGTAAGGAGGTGATGGTTGGAATTTTGGATGATGCAAAAATGGGTAATCATTACCCATTTCTACACGACATGTCACAACCATGATGGTTGTGACATGGCGTGTTGTATATGGTTCTGCGGGGGCATTGGGAGAGAAATCGGAGGAGAAATGGGGAGGGGCTCGCTGGTTCGAGTCGACATATGTGTGAAAAGATCGGGTTGTGCCTGAGTTTGGAGTACCATTGGAATTGTATTAGTCATAATCTGTTGCAAGAAATGAATTGTTGAGGAGAATGCCAGTGTTTGAGTTGTGGGTGCAGTTGATTGAGTAGATGAGGTTGGAAAGGTGATATCTAGACTGAGCAAAGTTGGGGCTAGAGTATTTATAGTTGGATCTATTTATGTGGGAGGTTTAGATAGAGTTGCGATATATGTTTTCTATGAGAGTGGGAGAGGTTGGGGTATGTTCGTGATATGATACGTGGCGATTGTTCCAGCGCATGTGACGGTTGAAGTGTATTCCATGAATTTATTAGTGGTATGTCTGCCGTGATGGTATTGGTGATTTGTGAAGATGGAGGGGTGGGTTTTGTGTAGCAATAACAGGGCGGGTGGAGGCGATGGCGAAAAGTAGTGACATTTCGATGTGCTAAACGGTCTAATGTTTAGATGATATGAAACGCGTGGATGGTGATCTTATTAGACGTATAAGGGGTTATTCGTAATGTGGGTGGTATGATTGTACGCTGCGTATATGCGATTTATTCGGTATCAAAAAAGGTATAAAATTAAACGTAGGGTAAATGATGGAGAAAATTCATTTTTTAGGAGCCACATTGCGGAGAAGGGGGTTTGAGTGTTGAAGAAGTCGTGTGGAAAGATGTTGTCTTCATGTTTAAGAAGTCGTTGAAAGGTATTTTGGTATTGAAAGATTAGAAAATGAAGAGAGTAGTCAGAAATACGGGACGCGAGCCATGATCTACCATTACCTGCGCAATTACCGAGAGATTGGTGTGATTCCAATAGGCCCTTTAAGGCTATTTTTTATACTGGGATGTTGTTAATAAAGGCTTCTATCGCAGCGCCGACGCGGGGTCAATGGATTGTAAAATGTGGGTTGTGGTGATTAAAGAAGGTGAATACAAATTTAAAAAGCTGCCTCTTTTTCGCGTGTGTGAGGTTAGTGAATACGGATTTGGCAGGATCACTTGCGTCGGATGGGAATAGGATGAAGCGGTCTTTGAGGAAAGTGATAGTGGAGGGGCATGTGAAGCTGAAAAATGGCGTTGACCGACGTGATTTTGTGTATTAGGTTGGGAGACGATTGGAGGAGCTGTATCTCGATAGAAAGAATAAAGGGAATGATTTCCTGGGAGGATGACTTGTCACCACTTCATGGTTAAAATATTTTCCAGAAGAAGGGCATGTGGGCAATTGCGATGGAGGTCACTCGCTGTTGTAATTATATACATTTTTATTGGAAGGATGCTATTAGTTTAGATGTTAAAGGTGCGACGGAGATGGGATAGGTAAGTTTGTCCATGTCTGCGTGTTGTATGTAGATGAGCTTTGAGGGAAGGTGCTATGATGTAGAGTATGCTGACGAGACATCCCATTTGAGACTTGTTACCGGGTTTTGAGATTCTATCTTACTGATATTGAATATAATCTTGTATTACAATATCAGCAGTTGTCAGGTCGTTTGGTGAGATGTCCCGGTTGAGATAAATATAGCTGTTGTAGATCTGTTTGTATGATTGTAGCTTCTCAGGTCTTAGGGTAGCCTGAGAAAGTCAGTTCTTTCGCCAGTATATTTCAGATGATGCAGGAAGTAATTGTTGGCAGATTATCCTTTTGGTGGAGTGTAGGTGCGCTGCCAGTCTTACTATTGACGAGGAAAAAGGGTGTTGAAAGGGAAGAAGGTGTAGAAAGAAAATTGAGGTACGTAAGTGTTTTAAGGGAAAGAAAGAAGAAATGACGCATTTAGTGACAAAAGAGGATGCGAATGGGCTTTTGAATGTCTTGTTCGCGTTGGTAACGTGCTGAAGAAGTTGAAGTAGGGACGACGGGTGGATCTGCTTGGTTGTAGTTCCTCCTTCTCTTTTTCTAGCACGTTACTCGCGATCCTATAGACTTCTTGCGCTTATTAAATGATTTGGAAGTATTACTTGTCTTAGAAAAACTGCCTCTGTAATCCATTCCCGTTATGCCACCTGTCTTCTTCTCATTTATACAAAGGGTGTTTTCGTCCCTCAAAAGAATCATAGACTCGTTCTAAAACATTTATACTTAAACGTAATGACAGGTAGCCGACAAGAACTTTAATTAATTAATACAGTATGAAACTCAGATTGTCTGGAGACAGAATGAGCCAATAATGTTCATTCAGAAGAACAATTGTACATTACCTATTAAGAAAATAATTTCTATCCGAGCGACTTGTTTGAATCCTAAATAATTCCGTCATCAAAACTAATGGGAATAGTTCTATCGTACATTAGTAGCTGTATTGTTTCCATTTGTGGGCTGTTAATGTTTGTAGGTCTGTCTGCGATATTTATCTTACTTGAAATCAACATAAGTGAACCAAGTTTCTTAGTCTAGAAATAGTCTAGAATTATCTAAACATCACTAGGTACGGATTCATTTTTAGAAACTCTAGAAGTTGCTAAAGACGAGAACAGTTGTTTTCAATCAACGAAAACTGTAAGATTCACATACCAACAATTCCTCAATTGCAGAGCAAAAAATCCTCCCATCGTCAATTTCCTGCCCAGAAGCTAACATTCCTGCTGATGCAGAGGATTTGACAGGCCGCTTGGAAGGAGTAGATGATAAATGATATACTTGGTCCATCTCTGGAAATCCAAATAAAATTTCAACAACATATCCTAGTTGTCCATCCGAAGTTTATCGAGCAGCATCATAAAATACAAAAATAAGCCCAGAATCTCCATGTGATTTAGGCTGAGTAAAATAGGTTACAGTACCAAGTTTTGTACTTTATGCAAAATTTTGAAATGTTTAATGACATTTTGAACCTTGGGAGTACCATGAGTTTGTTTCAGTACACTCCCAATTGAATAAAAAGGTGAAATAGTGATATCAAGAAAGGCAAGAGAGCCGTTGACAGATTGAAATCCATGACGGTCCACAGAAATAAGAGGTTCCATAATTTGTTTTCTGCGGATTCTACTTATATTTTGGGGTTGAACATTTTCCAATTTGCCATCGGCACTTGAGCTTAAACTGTAATTTTCAAGTTGTTCTACTTTCAGTCCGAAGAACTTAAATTTTCCGGGTAGATGTAGTATTGTTCCGATTTTATAAATTCCGCAAATCTTATTGATTAACCATTTTCGCTTACAGTCAACTCCAGTAATGAGGAGGTCATCAACAATTTTTGCAAACACTAATTTTATATTATCATTTTTGCTAAGGTAGAATAAGTGGGGAACATGTATGACATCCTGTCCAGAATATTCTCGACCTTGGACTGTCCCCGCAGGGGACAGACCAAGTCAATAATAGTGCCATCAGAATGTACTGCCACTTTGCATTTGAATTTACAAAGCCATATGCAGCAACTTGTGAGAGCCAACATAAATCTGTCATAATTCATTCTCTCGGTGATTTAACGTAGACATCAAATTCTGTCGCTTCATACTGTAAGAATGAACTTTTAATGTCCAGTTTAATAATTGGCCATTTCTTAGCCGAACTTCTGGAAAAAAAAATACGAAATGCAAATGGAAAACATGAAGAAGAATCTGTATTAAGATGGGACTTATCTGAATTTTGGTTTCTATGTGGTATTATTCGTGCTGTACATATCTTTTCACAGTTATCGAGAACCATCACTTTGTAAATAACATGACTATGAAACATTACCTTTGGTAACATTTTCCAGAAACCTCTCCTCCCCATTCTCATAAGTATTTACTATGATATGAGAAGGTAAACCCAGTGGTTGATGTAACATAAATTCTTTACATCCTAAACAATCATAGTATTCATCTAAATCAACCTTTTCTGAAGTATTTAATAATGTAACAGGCTGCGGCTCAACCTGATTTGAATAAACAACTGGTTTATTATTTCGGAGTGTCATACCCTGTCTATTAATTATGTACTATTGAGTTAGCACGTTCATTTCTTTTGTTTTCACAGCTTTCTCAAGATGGAAATTCTTTTCGGTGTTTGCTTTATCATTCTCGTTTCGAAAACTTATCAAGATGAAAATCGTTGGATTCCAATTAATTCTCATTTTTGACAGCAACGTCACTTCAACAGTCTGAATGAATTAATTCATGATTTTTGGTACGGACTGATAAGTTTAGTTAGGGGCATATCAATTAATTCATGATGTTATGGAAATCACTACTTGAATTTACGAAATGGTTCGATCCAATCTGGTCAAATATCCAAATGGTTCTTGGAAGTTTTTAACAGACTAGCTTGTTGTTTTTATGTTATTTGTTTTCTTTTATCATCCTGAAAAGTTAAGTTCTATTCTGTTGTCATTTATATATAGACATGATAAATATTATTATTTTTATCTATTTTTGGAAAAAATTTCAACCACCGAGACAACAATATTCAAGATTCATTAAGACCTATACGACCAATTCCCTTTAACATGGCTCGACCATTAACCCCTATAATCTATCACTCACCACTCCTCCATGCACTGTCAGCACCAAGTAATGGTCTCATGATGAACAATGGTTCACCTTACTATGCAATTGGTCATGATAAACTATTGGCGATACAATACTATTGTATCGCCAAGAGTTCGACATGTTTAGTAAATAATTGGTAATTGAAGTAACCTAGCTGTCTTAGAACTAATATCTGATGCATTCAAACACATTTCTTACTGGACATACGGTATCGGTGATCATGCGGGTGGTGTTAGACCAATATTTGGCTCTGTAGTTTTCAATGTTACGAATTACAATACTGTCCTCTACATCCGTCACTTGGAATTATCTGAACCCTCTAAATGGGTATTCGGACGCAATTTTACTAGCCGCAGTAATATAATGTCAATTTGATAATAGTGGTATGGTAATTACTGGGTTCGTAAATCAACTAATTCATTTAACAATAGTAGAATACTATATGCACATATATCTGCCACTTTCCTTGTTTATTAGCCCATGGAAACAGGGTATCTACTTGTAATTTCTGGTACTTTCACTGAGACATCGCTTGTTTCAATTTTCAAGATCGTCGAACGTGTGCATAAGCATTATGTGGTTACAAAACGTATTCTGACATAATATTCCTACTACAGCGCAATAATATATGTTCTGAAGATGTAGACTATCATCTCAAAGTAACTTTCAACAACTGTACTCACTGTAGAACAACCGCAAAACCTCATCCATCTTGACACGCTTCGCTCATCTCAGCTCTCTCAGCCGCAATTTAAATTACGTCGTCAGTGTTAACCATTTCTTTGTAGACAGTAAACCACAACTTCGAATAACGGATACTACAACTCGGTACTCAGTATCTTTGACAGTCAACAGTATGTCATTAGAAAATGCTGTTTTGGATTTTGAAACAGCTTGGTTAGGACCATTTTGGTCTCCTAACACAGTCATTGGCGATGACGCCTTTAATCAAAACAAATTCATATCCTATTTAAACAATGCAGGCTCAGATTTTAAAGCGCTATCACCTCTTCTTTACTCTAAGAATATCGTAGAGTCGAAACACAACATAATCGGCTCTATCTACCTCCGTCATAAAAATGCTATCCCGTCCGCTTCAACGTCATTACTAGCTCAACAAAAGGTAAGATGATCAAACGATCTGTTGGATCACATATTCTCAGCGCCTTCGAAATGAAAAAAAGGTTTACCGGTCCCATTTCAGCCCAACCTTCTCATGTACCACACGATTAAATTGAAGCTAGGATGACGCTCAGTGCGAAAAGTAAACTTGCATGAATTCTCTCATCCAAGACTCCCACACATATTCCGATATCACTTAGAGACGTTGTAGAGGTGTATTTAAAACTCAATAAACAAAAGAGAGGAAAATGGATATCACCATGCGTAATTATGGATATTGATCCAAGCACCGCCTCTATAACAGTACTTGGTTGTAATGGCGGCAAAATACGTGATTCAGTGGAATATATCCGTCATACCTTACCGGATGTTTCATTTGCTGCCACTTTCCTTCATGCAAACGATGAGCTCCAAACCGATATACAAGAATTAATAAAACAAGTGGCATCTAACGATGAAAAATCAACAGTCGAGAATTGTGTCCAAGATGTCAATAATTCTTCATCACCACTATCTTCTCCACCTTTTTTTGATAACTATAAATTACGATGCCTCCTAATAACGACATGATCGGGGTACTCTGGTCTCTTGGGAGATAGTTCCTTCCTGGTACCGTTGAATCAAAAACAGCAACTGGGAAGTACAACATCAACTATGATTATGGTGATAAAGAATGCATTAAGTTCGATGACAAAGTGTGGCGTCATCAAACTTTGAGAGAAGATTCGACACATCAAAAAAATCTCAACTAAATCAACCCCAGGAACAAATTCAGCTCTTATCGCAACCGTTCCCAGCGTATGAGTACCATTCAACCAGTACTCCAACATATTTTCAACCATTTCGGTAACAAGCCTTTCTAAAGCAGGAATCTCAATGCCGGGATGAACTGAGAAATGATCGCTCCATGTACAGTCCCGTTGGTATTAGAATATTGATTTCCACAGCTACAACCAATCATTGGAAGATCTCTAAATTGGATGTGAAAACTACCTTCCTTCAAACGAGAAAATCAAGAGGGGATGTATATGTCGTACCCCCTCGTCAAAGTTCGGATTTTAGAAAGATTATTTTCCTTCTCTTAGCTGTAGCCTATGGGTTGGAAAATTCTAGCGCCAAATGGCGGGTGTTATCAGATTCGCTTTTAGTCCATATTAGTTTTACTGAAATCGCTCTTATCTCGCATCATTTCAATATTAAACATTTTTGAGAATTAATCTTCCTATTAGCTGAAATCGTTGATGATATTATTATAACTGGTACTCATATCGCAAAAAAAGTTCACTAAGTCAATTTACAAGCGCATTAAATTTGGAGCGATAGCTCATTGGAGGGTAACCTACCTTTCTTCCGTCTGAACATTATTCTGAACAATGGAAAAAGTATTGAAACCCACGCAGATCACAAGTTCAATGTGCTTCAGGCGCATCCAGTTTCACAAAACAGAAGTCGTGAATTTGATGAGCTACTCAACATAATCGAATGAAAGACTTTACATTGCTCAACAGCTCAATCGGCTGGATAGCCATTACTACATCTATATTTTGGGCCGAGTTATAGAGTGAAATGCAACAATCAGCTCCAAATGCAACTTTGAAGCAACTAGGCAACTAAACAAACGGTCTTCTTGTACTGAGAAATAAGTACTACAAATACCATTACTATTCCGCCTTCAGCTTGTACAATGTCTTTTCTAGTGTTTTCAGATGCTGGCCGTCCCTGTCATAATGGACAACTGTGCCTCATAGCCGGGATTTTATTTGGTGACCTTGTTGAGCACTCTGTCTTTAATTAAATATCGTGGTCCTCTCACAAATCCAAGCGTCCGGTTAGATCTATTGGTGCTGCAGAAATTTTGGAAGCTGGCGAAGAAATTGATGAAGGTAAAGTATTAGCTCACTCTCTTTCTAAAATTAGGAATAAACAGATCGATCTCATTGTTGATTTTGACACAATATATTTCTTTACTTCTCTATCTACTCAAGGAAACAGCATAGATAAATCTATACGCGCCGATGTGATCGTTATTAGATTCAAGTTAGAGTGTGGCAACGTGAATGAGATTTTTTGGATCCCTTGCCGTACAAACTTAGCTGATTGTGAAACCAAATCAAAAAGCACTTTGATAGATTCTCTGCAGTTAATACTGTACTCTGGTAAAGTACCTTTTGGCTTTAGTCCACATGAAACAGCTCACAGCGACAAAACATTTGGGTAATACAGTACGAAGACAATCATCAAAAAGAGGACTTTTGTATGAATTTTTTATGATTACGTATACGTTTATTTCTTTTGTTTTTTTGTTTTGACAACTTGCTCAAGATGGAAATTGTTTTGTTATTTGCTTTGTCATTCTCGTTTCGCAAACTTTTCAAGATGGAACTCGTTTGGATTCCAATTAATTTTAATTTTTGCCAGCAATGTCACTTCCAACAGTCTAAATGAATTAATTCATGATTTTTGTTACAGACTGATAATTTTAGTTACAGACATATCAATTAGTTCATGATGTTATAGAAATCACTACATGAATTTATGAAATGGTTCAATCCAACTTACGTGAATATCCAAATGGTTCTTTCAAGATATTATACATACTAGCTTGTTTTCTTTAATGTTATTTGTTTTTTTATCATCCTGAAAAGTTACGTTCTATTCTGTTATCATTTATATATTTACATGATAAATATTATCATATCTATCTATTTTTGAATCTTGCTGTAGTATTTTCACATGCCACTTATTGATATATTCTGTCTTTTCCTCACTTTTATGACTACTTATACTCTCACTAAGGCAAAGTTCTCATCTCAGCCGCTGAACAGACATCCAACAAGTAAATGCTTCTTCATCTTTATTGGCTTAATCCTAGTCTCAGTCACAGCTTCAGCTACATCGTTAAGTCCGTCTTTATCTTATCAGCTTAAATATTGTACTACTTCACCTTCATAGTCCTAGCTCAGATCTACACAGCTCATCAAACCTCTACTGTATTCAGCAACATTTTCTCTCACATTCCACTGCTACCTCGTACTAAACTACATTGAACTCCAAATTTTCATAATGTGTATTCTCTGCTCATAGTACGTTACATCTTCTCAATTTACTGGTTCTTCTTCCTCATTAACCTGGTAATGGTAAAGTTTCATTAGATAATTCAAGTGTGGGGCGAAATGCGAATCCTGTAATTCATCACCAGCTTCTGATTTAGACTGATATGTGATTATGTAATGAAATAAGTGGTTTCATTTGCTGTACTAGTTTCCGAAACATTTTCAATTGATTTCTCACATTCATCAATTTCATTTGATACCAGAATTAGAAGATCCATTCCCATTGGTAGTGGAATGGACATCTTGCATTCCGACTTGAATTGTACGACCATTTTTACCACTTACCGTAACAATTTGATTTTATGAATCATAAATTAGAACAGATTTTGTACAGGACTACTTGTCAGACTTTTCCATTTCATTTTTTCGAAATATTTGTACCAAATCCCCAGGTTTGATTGGTTTATCAGATACTGTATTACTTCAAAGAATCTTGTTTATTTTTTGCTTAGAAATTAATTCATGATGTGCTTTCCTTACAGAAGCAGGAAGATAAAAATCTGTATCAGACTGTAAGGGTCTAATATATCCCCTTTCCAATGAATACTTTTTCCAGCTCATGTGCGCATGACACGTCATTTACATACAAATCATTTGAGATACGTAGTAATTTTAGGCTCGAAGTTTCATATTTTCAGCTATTTGCCACCTTTTCTCAGCACAGTATGCTGAAAAAGACGGAGGAAAATATCACGTAATACTTTGTGCTTAGAATCCAAGACATTCTTGTACTGTCTTTGACGCGGAACAAGACGGAACTTTGACCCATTTTCTTCTAACAACTTTCTAAAAATACTTGCGTCAAAAACTTAGTCACTTACTACAACTTCAGGATTTTAAAAAGGTGTAATCCACGTCAATTCAGACTCCCAAATTTCATCTTCAGGAGACATGGTTTGCACGACGGAACCTGTTTAATATCGTAAAGAAGAAACCGTAATATGGAATACTGTAGTGTCTTCTAAATGTATGTGATCGATATATAAAACATGATTAAAAGAACGTGAAACTCGACTGAGAGATACTTGTCTTGCTGGTGACGGATTTCGTACGACAGAACAGTGCTGACACGTTTCAAGAATAGGACTTTGATCATTCGATAATTTTTCATCCCAAAGTTTATTTCGTTGCAATAATAGGCTGATATCTATAAAACTAGAGTGTCCACAAATATGTTTGCGTACTCGATCAACCAATTTATTGATATCAATAAAGGAAAGACAGGACGAATGAACGAAAAGATTTGTGACAGTAGAGTGGTTAATAGACACACGTTCACCAACATAAAATCAATGTTGTGATGTAGAACTGTGAAATTTATGGTTTACAACGTAGATGTTTTATGAACAAGGTTCTAGTTCAATCCGTAATTAGTTTCCACCACCATGAATAATGTCACAGACTTAAGTGACGTTACGCCCAATACCTCACGGGGAGGAACTTTCGATAAGAAGGTGACAAACATCAACTTTGGTACAAATTCCAGAATTTAACTGTAGCATATAAGAACCAATAGTCTTCTTTGGTTTGCTCCTATCCTCTCCATCACCATATTGACATAAATGAGTCTGATTTATTTCATCAGGGAGAGGGTTAAACTTAACTTTGTACGTACTGTTTATTAAAGACAGTAAATAAGCTAATATAGATAGTCCAAGAGCAATGTAAGGCGCTCCGTCATCAACAAATGGTCCAGGAGTCGTACTTTTTGAATATTGTTAATATGCCATGTGGAAAGACATTGTCTTGCTCTCCTGCCTACTAGGTGTAATTGAATTTTATCTACTGTAATTATCATTGAATGTTTTGAATTAGTTCCACATTCTGAGTCACCCTTCCAATGACCAATTATTTTACAGATAACACATTTTGTTATTCTTTTAAATTCTGCGAGGATTTCTTTTATATGTTTTCCACTTTTTAAACTTTTTCGTATGTTGACATTGTTAACATTGAGATGCTATGGATTGGAATACGGTATAGTTGAATTGGGACTTGCATTATTTGTACTATCAGATGATCGAAGAATTAAAGCTACATTTTCATAACTGATCACGAACAAAACATCATCATTGTTGAGTCACACCCGGTCTTTCTTCCTGCTTTCCTTCTTCCCACTCCGGTTACCTTCTGGTCGAGTACTCGTATCACACCGGTTGGGCGTTTCTACCAGTTACTCTTGTTAAGTCAGTTCGGTTACTTAATGGTTACTATATACACACGTAACAGATGTAGAAGTTCTTTGCACTTTTTTAGCCTTACTCCTCTTACCTGCTCTCAATGCTAAGTTGCGGAGATAGTAAGGTCCTGGTGCTAACTTACAGTAGCCTACACCAACCTTGTACTCGCGGTTGGGTCACTTGATGCCGTGAAGAATACTGGCTAACGAGTTCTGGGTACACACTAAGTGTTTACCACTGTGCTCGTGGCTGATGTTGTTGTAAAATATTGGCCTCTATCGAAGATACAGCGGTTGCAGTTGGGAAATCTGAATTTTAAGTTGTGGTTTATTTAATGTGTACTTTATTTCTTTTTACGTTCCTCCTGAATGAGATTCGGTATTTATTGCTTCATCGACTTGTGGTGGATAATAGTATGATATTATTATGCAAATAAAAAGGTAGTCTATGGTCTAGTTTCCATCTTAATACTGTATAGTAGTACAGTATCAATTATTTGTCCTACTCGTGTACATCTCTTGTTGTACGCTACTGTACGTAACCATTTAATACTAAGCTTGACATTTTAGTCCACTCTTTTTTCTTACATCCAACATTAGGTGACACGCAAATAGTATATTGAGCCAAATTTGGCTCTACAATCATCCTCCTTAATATCCTCATTCCTGGGATTAGTCGCAGCAAGAATTGTAAGTTGCTGGTTGTTATCAATAATACTGTTTGACAATAGAATAAATGCAAGTAGTGACTCTAGTGGTTTTCTTTCATCAGTCACATAATTTATTGTGACCACCTGTGCGTCATCAAAATGAGATTCGAAGTTCTTTAGAGATTATTATCTCCTTTGCGAGTAGACAGTAGGGATGAGAAATTCTCAAACACATCTTTAACTCTTAGTAAACCATCTACTTTATGAATAGCTCTATCCAATAACATAGATCTTGACTCATGTGTCAGCATTACATTATCAACCACTTTTTCAAGGTCTTTTGCACAGCCATATTGTTGAGACTTTATAATAATTCCTTGTAGATTTTATGTAATTATGTTGCTGTTAGCATCTTGTACACTCTCGTGAAATGTTTTCCAGTCCTTGAAAGTATAATAAAAGTAATCCTGTGGACCTTTCCCTCAGTCCATGATGGAATTTTGATATCCCAGGTGAAACGAGGGCGCATAGGAACCTCTGCTACCAGCAAAGGTTCCAGTACTGATCCTTGCACTTTCTAAGTTATGGGCACAGTGGACCCATAGCTTAGAAAGTGTAAGGACGGTGATTATATCTGAGTTGAGGTGTTGACTTGCAGATTGATACACAATAAAGTAGAAAGATTAATTGACCAAAAATATAGAACGGAACAAAGCCTGATACTGAGACTGAGTAGAGGAGACAACTGGATTTACTGGAGGAGAGACATACATTTAGCTTATCATTCATCTATCATCCGCTATTCGGATGGTGGTGATGAAATAAATACATATAAACGTAGGTAGAGCAGAGCAAAATTTGGAAATTTAAAAGACATACAATTCACACAGCAGCATTCTCACATGATGTGAATGATAATTACACAGACATGAAAATTACACAACGTGTCAGAATTATTGGATTAAATCTGGTATAGACTGTGGCTGAACAATTCATACTTGAACGTAATGTAAGTCAGTCGACAATAACTTTAATTGATTATTATGAAACTCAGATTGCCTAGAAACAGAATGATTCAATAATGGTCATTCAAAAGAACACTTTCACTGATCGGTTATAGTTGATTTTATGTACGAATTTTGATTTAAAGTGAGCCAGCGATCGTCTCATCGTGTATTGAACCTTCTTTTGCAGTATCTTAATTTACACATCTACCATCTTCGGGAAGTCTCCTTGCACCATCTGTAGAGGCATCCAAGTATGATCTTCATTTCCAAAACTGTGATATCGGTCTTTATTATCGGTCTTGCCTTCCACTTTCTACAAGGCTTCAAACCTCTGTATTGTGCACTTCTCCCCTCCTTGATATTACAAATGAGTTTTAAACTTCTCCATCATAATAAAATATGAGTATTTGAATAATCTGATCCTCGTTCAATGAATAATTCCTTTTTTCTTAGAGAATAAATCTTCTATTTCAAACAGATAGTCCGAAACCGCTCGTGTTACCTTATACGGGACTACCCATCTCAACAACATTTGTTCGTTATGGATTTCGGATCGACAATTTCTCTGACCTTTCGACAGCCTTCCACTCATTCCGGCTTGTGATGCGCTGTGACAGGCCGCAGATATCCTCATCGTTAATCTTTTTTCATCGTTTTTCCCATGTTTTCGATAGCGGAATCTATTTCTTGTACAGGATAGTCGTCCAGGCCATCGTACACGATACGCTGGTATTCCGATGTGCTTGTGAGCCTTGGTATATCGCCGTTTACTTTTTCCCCAAATTTTCCTATGTCTTTTTGTTCCCCTCGTTCTCATGTAAATTTTGGCGTGCAATCCAAGTCAAATCCTATACATTTCAAGAGAGGCCTTTTCAGAATTACTTAAGTCATCTTCTCGTTAATACCTCAAAACTTCACGTTTCTCAGACTGAGAAGTCCGCAAGGAATTGCAAGTGTAATGGCGACTATTATGCTTATAAATCAGTGAACAACATAAGAGTTAGTAATTCAATAGCTTCGTGCAAAATGATTGGTGCTAAAAACTTTTATTTTCTACAAGAACCCCAGCCTCCCTCATTTCTACCAATAATGTTCTTTAAAACGCGAAATTATCAGCCCCTCAACTTCCGATTCCCCTGTACGAAATATCACACGGCAGTTGTATTCTGTACGTGCCTTCGCGAACTCTGAGAGTTTTGAAGTTATGCGTGGTTTCACTCTTTCCCTCTTTCGATTTACGATATTGCGACAACAGCTCTGTTATTAATTCGGCGTCTGCGTTGGAGCATTTATACAACGGGTGAATCTCGTTGCATTTTGGATTCACATATTTCTTTTTCCATTTATTCCTATTGTTTTTCGACGTTTCGTTGCTTTCTTTGTTCCAGTTGCCCTTCTGTGAGTCCCTCTTCTAGTACCTTGCTAGGAGCTGGTACTGAGGGCTACCCATACTACTTGTGTCTTTTTAACTCCGTGTTTCCTCCTTTCCCGTCCATCATTTTCCGTCCGTCTTCCTTTTTTTGATAAGTGTTTTCCCCCTTTCTCTCTTCCATCACGTGTAGTGCTTCCCCATCTGTAGACTTTGGTGAACAGGCCTGTAAGCACCACCAGTCTTTAGACAATAATTACTGTATCTTCGGCACCAACTGGGCACCAAAAGGATGGGCATCTTTTCACTGGTAACTAACTGAGCCGCCAACCTTCGTACGAACGTCAAGAAAAACCGATAACCAACGGCCAGCGCCAACGTCCGGCGGGTCGACGAAGATCCCAGTGTTTCCCCTGGAGGGCGCCCTCTGAAAGGCGCCATTGGCTTTGTGGTGCCCGAGATCGTCAGAAACCTCTCCCTCAAATCCGCCAAGGTTTTTACATTCCACCGTCGCGTCGAGCTATTTCCTCTCTCTGCCAATCCTATCCCCACCCAGTACCCCCAATACACACTCGGTGCGATACTACATTGTTCTCCTGGCCTCCTTGGCTACAACCATAACTAAAAGAAGAACTACTCGGTGAACTATAACTGAAACAAAATATCGCTCTGATGTCGATCCGCTCCTCGGTGCATTCACTTCACATGTGCTATATGAACCAGGAACACGGCCTATTTGGCCTACAAACTGCCACACTCCGCCGGCACTTGGAGGACAGTACTCAAAACCCCATGTGAGTTCAACCTCCGACCAGTCTCCCATCCCTCCGTCATGCTTCCTGGAATTGTTCCGTTTGCCCCGACAACTTCGTAAATTTCCATTGACCAAGGGGCATCCAGCTCAACCAAGACGACGGACATACTCCGTCGGCATTTTTCTGCTGGTATCCCAGACAGAACCCCACCAAACATCCAGGGCCCAAAACCGTCGTGGTGCGGACAGTCGTCGCGCTGATGTCCCACCATGAACACGGGTCAGGAAGGCCGCTTCGGTGCGCTAAATACGAAACTTCATCGTCTTGCCACAAATGTGAAAACGTAATTGGACCATGGTGTCCAATTGCATGAGATGCTCTTGATTCGCATCGAATAAATCAAGACCCCTGTGTATCAGCTGAAGTCTAAAATGAAAATGGACTCGAAGAAGAAAATAGTTTCATTATTCACGGTGCCTCTAGCTTCATAGTTCATCCAACTCGAGAAACTAAACGACACCTTTTTCTAGCTTACGACTCGCTTCGTTGATCTCTCGAAGAAGATTGACGACACATTTCGTTGATTCGCATAGTTGGAAACAATAAATAACCGGGGATACATACATCTCCAGCCGGCTTCAGCATCACGCCCATCACCGTGTCAGTCATTCTCCACGGCGACATTCGCCGCCACCTCGGACTGCTCCAAGAGGCTCCTGAGGCCCCCAAAGGCCTATACCCTCACTTTTCTCCAACCATTCGTACCACGGGCAACTACTCACCCTCATCGTTTCCAAACTACCCACAAGAGCTTATCACAGAGGCGGACAGGCCCGATCCGTTGTCCGATAACGGCACAGTTGACTTGCTGCCACTATGACTCGGCAGCTACGTTCCTGGTATTCCAAAATTAACAACAATGGTGGAAGCTTTCCGTAAACTCGTCGTCTGCAAAACTTATCGGCTCAACAACACGGCTGCCATAATTATGGATCAGTAATAAAAACACCTTCATGCTTCAAACAAACAATTGATGCTAGTTGTCCATACAACCTTCCCCAGTTCCAATGGTATGGTTGTGTTCACATTCCTCCCCGAACTAGAGGAGTAGTTTAACAACAACTCCGTAAGCTAGGTTGCCGCAGTGTACACCCTCTGCTCTTATTTATCCAACCAATCTCGCTATTTATACGACGCGCACGTCCGACTGGGACGCTCCACAAAAATGTCCCACCTCCACTAATCGTGGCCTTACGTCATACATGCTCTTCTCAAGCGATTAATCACAGATGAAATGCTTAGTTCAGGTCACTGCGTATCTCTGATGAACAAGAACGCTCTAGTTAGTCCGTCGATTAATATGCCACATGGTTGGAGGCGGTGACTGACTTCTACCATCACGTATCACCTCCAACGGAGCTTATTAACACCTTTTTATTGGGTTTGGTCCCACCGACTGAATCGCTACTCTAAATTCACCTCCAAGCTGGCGCCGTCAAATGCTCAAGATTTCCAGGGGATCAAGCGCCTAGCTCAACTGTGCGGTATTACTGCCACCGCAATGGCGCATCACTATAAATCAAGCATGACGTTCAAGTATCCACCGTTCCCGCCATCTGTGGCACCGCCCCGGACCAGACTGAACACAACAGAAGTCCGGTTCATATGCACGGCGGCGGGACATCCTTTCCCTGTCGTTCCTATGATCCACTGTCGAACCGTGGACAACTGAAGTTATGGACTCCATACCAGCAGTCTCCAACCACACTACCTCACTACTAACACTCCGACACCGTATTCCAGTACACTCTTAATACCAGCTATGCGACGCCACCACTCGTTCAGAGACCTTCTTCCTGATGACTATCACCCCAATTCCGAATTAAATTCGGCACAGGTTATCCAATAAATGTTGAAAAAAATCTATCTGTACTATAACTCCATCGGGCGTCAAAAATTCTCTGTGCCCACATTGACGGAACGTCAGATCAAGTAATCCATGTACGCCATTCTATCCGACTGCTGGACACTCGACTGCTGGACGTGCCGAGAATCGGGACGATCGTCGTTCACTTGTCCAACTTTGACGGCGCAATGAAGAATCTTCTTCGCCTATTGCTACAATCGTCATAAAATCGGATTGACTACCCAAGTCGCTAATCGGTTTGAGCAACATTCCACTCACCGCGCAGGTACGTCACCTGACCATGGTCCAAAGGTTCCACAAGTTCATTCGGAACCACGACCCGTGTCGAGAAATTACTACGCGACAACGACCGTGATTGTGACGATAAGCATCGTCCAAGATTCCCCATAACAGCTCCCTCTCCACACCTTGGTGAGAAATCGGAAACCAACAGCCGACCAGGAAAACGCACTTGGGCAGTAGCTCTCACATCCATATATTTTGCTCCCGCATTCAATCTTGGTCGTTCTTCGAACGACGTACGCGGACGAAATGAGCTGTTACTAAATAAAATGTCGCCCATAATACCTCCGCGTGCCTCCCAACCTCCTCTCGTGCCCATACGCACAGATATTTTACCTGACTAGAGAAAATCCACCAGTTTCTCTTTACATAACACCCCCTATAAGCGGTCCCTCGCCTACTGCGTCCACGGCGTCCACAAGCTGCTGATGGCCGGCAGAAACAGAAACATCCCAAGAATGGGGACTAGATTAATACTCGTTTGGAAGGGAGAATTAGTCATTAGTGCAGAACCTTCCCACCAGGTCCTTCCCACGTCGCCCCTAAAAAACGAGTCGCCCATCATTTCGTCCTCTTTTTACTTGGTTTAGGCATCCATAGGCATGGAATCCACGAAGATGATACAAACGCGCGCCGTGTTGGATACCAGCGCGGGTTATAACATCGTCAAGCAGTTCAACCTTCCCCCAAATTTGAGGGCTCACCAGATCCCGGACGCCCCACTACTGTCTATTCTCGGCTAATCAAAAGTTTTCTCAGAACGTAGGAAATGGTAGTAATTCTGATGAATGGGTAAGTAGGGTTACTGCCAGAAAAATAGGGCAATCGGACACGCGTGGTACGCTAGAGGTGCAGGGTGACCACGATCCTGATCCAATTAAGAACTTTTACGAAATTTGGTTCTGGAGGTCACTTTGATATCTTCCCTTAGCCAGGTTAGTAGCTGGGATGATCGGGCACACCACGAACATGTGGGGATCAACTACTTCCTAAAGTTTACTCGTAATCAACTTAGGACATGGTTTTGCTCTATTTTCTTCTCATCGTTTCTGCGGAAATCTCTCGATTTCTTCGATGTTCCTAAAATCTGGGGTGGTGATTTTTATGTTGCGGTATTTATACTGACCCAATGATGTCAGTCTTAATGTTTCAACATGTATAATTCTACTGTTATTAAATGCTAAGTAGTTCTAATTTAGTTCATTTTATTTCGCATTTCTCAATGTTAAATAATGTGAATTGTGCATAAATTAAATACACACATGTGGAGTATAAATATGTAAATAAAACCATAAGTTCATCTCCCTTCCATTCTTTTGTATCACAATAAATTCTCGACTGTATCACATCTACGTGCCGATCTGTCGATTTGACAACTACCCCACCTCGGGGACGCCAAGAGTAATGAAATTTCCTTGTAGCGATTCCACGCCGCATTAGTCTAGGTTACATGACTTATATCTCTCCATTCTACGTCGCGACCTCCTTATCATGCTACGGAATCATTGTGAAACTGTCCCTTTTCCACTTCGTGCGTGCCATACACTGCATAGTGGGAACCGTATGGTTAACCTGACGGACTATCCCCATCCTTGGTCACATTAAGTTGTCGAACGAGCGCGCGGGATTACGCGAGAGTGATTTAATGTCTCCATTCGAACCTCTTCCACCAACATGAAACCACATCCGTATATTCAAACCATTCACCATTTCCGCGATTTCACAAGATTAAGTTCGAGAAGTCATGGGGTTTGACGGCAAGATCCACATACGGACATAGAATTCTTTGCTCACTCGGAATGTAATTCGCGTGGCTTAACGGGGCGCATGAGGTGCGTCGATGGGAACCCTTCAAAATGCTCATCTTCAACTTCACCAACTCCCCTCCTCCTATTGCCAAACATATTACCGTAGCGTACGCAGTAGTCCACCCAACTCGACTTTCCTCGCTCTTGGGACGTGGTGCTGATGAGATCTCTCCGTCTCTTTCTTCGCCAACCGGGTAACTGCCAATGCTGACATCCCTCTCAACTCCAGGGCGGCCGCGCCTAACGTAATCACGATTACAACTGCGCAGACTATGAGGAACAGATCATACCACCTCCTCACCAGGAACCGTCAGGAGATCTAGCACCGGTCCCAGAATAGTACACCACCATGGACCTCACACACGTCGACGACACTGACTTTTGATGTTGAATCATGTCCACGTTGGATTTAAATCAATCCATTTGTAACGGCCTCCTTGGTGAAATTAAGGCGAGCGTACATCGGATCGCATTAAAAAGAAACACGCGACACATCCATCAACAACTGTACAGGACTAATGTCCCGGATCCCGGGCTATCTTGGATTACCACATCAATTCTTAATTATCTGCCGACATCATTGAACCTGTCCAGATCTAATGAGCAAGTCCCATCTTGTTAAATCCCAGACACAACGGGTTGCTGCGCTTCTGTGTCGATTACAGTCGTGATAACAACTACACCATACCCAACGCTTATCCACTCCCCTGTGTGGATTATTTCATTGACAGATTAGACTAGGCAGCGGTCTTCAAATCCCTATACATCAACAGCGGATATTGGAAAATGCTGTTCGATCCACAGGACAAGGAAAAAACTACATTCACATCCCATTGTGGCGCGTTTCGTTACACGGGAATGCCCTTCGGCCTCTGCAACGTGCCGGCTACGTTCCAATGAGAGCTGGATATTATCCTGACGAGGATACGATGGACTACATGCCTAGTTTATTTCGACGACCAGATCATCTTCTCCAGATCAATGGAGGAGCACTTCCAACACGCTAAAGACGTAATCATTTTCCTTGGTGTTGCTGTAATCTCACTGAAGCTGTGTAAATTCGAGTTTTTCCAACACAACGTCAATTACCTTGGCCACGTCCTTCTGTCGGGGAATCTAGCTATCTCTTCTGGTGCCACGAGCGGCGTCCAAAACTCCGTGTTCCCCCAGGACATTACGCAACTACGATCATTCCTCGGGGCGTGCAATGTTTATCCAAGATTCGTCCATTTGTTCGCCAATATCGCATACCCCCTCCACAACATGCTCGAGAAAGATGCCAACGTCGATTAAGGACCGGACTGATATCCATATGGGCCCATTCAACACCCTGAAACAGGCGTTGATCTTTCCCATGGTCCTACCACTCCAACTTTGGGACTGGCCCTTCATGATTGATACCGATTCTTCCACTTATTAACTCGGAGCAGTCCTCTTACAATAACAAGACGACGATAAACCGTCGTCCTGAGAAATCATCTGGTACTAGTCTCGTGTCCTGACGAAGGCAAATCTTAACTACTCCGCCACGGACGCTAATTACAACACATGGTATGGGGATAACTACTCTCCGGCCATACATCGAAAGCCAACATCACAACGCTCTAGAGTGGATTCTCTCCATCAAAGATCCAACGGGTCGGATTTTTCGATGGTTCCAACAACTAGTACCGTACGATTTCCAAATCGTACACAGCCTGGGAGGGAACACTAAGTACCCGATGCCTTGTTCTAATTACTCACGCCACACGTGATGAGGGATGGCGAACAGTTACACTTCGACGACTACATTCCCAAGTCCGAATCAAGCATCTATGTAGTGGCATTTCGGCAGAGCCGACGAGAATTGCATTTCCCAACTTACAGGGTTACCAAAAAACCCCACGCTGAGGCATCGTCGGCCTAACGTCCACACAAAACATTTCAGACGCCGAGGCATACGATTTGAAACCTGACGCCATCTACTAGTTCATGCTAAACTCCCTGGACCTCCAGAGCCTTGATGAGATAGAGTTGGAAACGATAAACAACCTCCCAATTCCAACCACTTTGTCCCTGAAGGACGTTCCAACCCCGATTACACTCGAGAAATTCCTCGAGGGCCGAAGATCGCATGAATTCTGCCAAACAACGATCCACATTGAATCATTGGAATCCAGGTATTTCGAAGGGAATGACGGTGTACTTCGACTTAGGCACCCCCCGAAACTAAGTTTGACTCAAATAGTCGTCCGGTGAGCGTGCCAATAACGCCCTTCCTACATGGCCTACCACGCTGTTCTGGGCGGCCACCCCGGCCAAACAAGACTAACTGACACTCTCCTGAACTTAATATTGGCCCAAAATGACCTATGACGTATTAGCGACTGTACGTTCCTGTTCGCATTGTGCGACGAATCTCCTACGCGTCATTTGGAAGTCGAACCCGATAACACTCCTTCTGGTGACTTCTCCACTTCAGTGCTTCGCGATGGACTTGTTGGGGTTCCCACAAGATATCAAGGCGGGTAACAAATACATTCTGGTCACTAACCATTTCACGAAGCTAACCCAAGTCTTGTTCCTCCGCAAAAGAACTTCGTACGTAATAGCAGTCGGCTTTTGCACAAACTGGGTGTACAAGTACGGTACACCCAAAGAAACGATGACTGACAACGGTCCACAATTCGCGTCCAAATTCCTTCAGGAATCATTTCGGATATTGAGAGTGTCCAACACGTTCACCGTGTACCAACTGTCGAATTGGCGGATATCTGTGCTTTTTAATATCTATCGTCGCTTTCTACGATGGTCTACGGGTCCATTATTATTTTTATGTCAATTATCCTCGCAATTCATAGAAATGCGGTAGGTTTCGACCTTATTCTTGACAACATCAATTTTCTTTACGGAATTCGGTTGAAGATACGCGAAGTATCCTCGTCAACTCAGATTCGCAGTTTACAGGAAACAAAGCACGCGTCTGTAGCGTGGAGGTCGTATTTTGTCCGTCGTATTTTGTCCGTCGTGCCGGGTATTCCTCAGTCTATGCGTGGTCGTTTGAAATTCTCCTAGCGTCGATAGGTTCACCGTATGATGATAAAGTTGATAGTTTGTGCTAAATTTTATTTCTTGATAATGTCTATCTATTATTGTTGTTTTCCCCTTCCGTCGTTTTCGACGTTTATATTAAGGAATCTATTCCATTCTAATTATTGGAATTTACACACGTATAACAAGATCTTGTTCTAGTATATGCCGAATACTGGAATAGATTCTAATTATTCGAACACGTGTAATCCTATTGTATCATTTCTTAGTTGAATGATCTTTCGTTCCACTTGTCAGTTTCTACTCCGTACAGTAGCGTTGTAATGGTGTCTTCAACATTACAGGTTCCTTAGTGAGATTTTTCTGTATGTTTATAATGGTGATTGGCCACATTACACTTGTCAGTGCTGGGGTGCGTACTGTAGTCTTGTAACGAACTGGGTCTTCCTTTTACGTCTTTTCCTTTTCTCATCTGTTCCATTTGTCTCTACTCGCCTAACGCGCCGTGTGATTATTCCATCAATCCCTTCAATAGGATTAGGAGTCCTCTACGCTTTCCTCCCCATGCCATCTCGTTCTGCCTCTCGCAGTCTTCATCTTTCCCTCCTCTATGCTTTCATCCCCATACCATCTCGTTCTGCCTCTCGTAGTCTTCACCTCCTCGTATGCCTTCTGATGTCTGCTGTCGCGTGCACTTCTTCGCGTCTAATCATCCTCCTCTTATACTTCTCTTGTACTTCATACCTCTTTCCTGCCCGTCGCAGTTACCCCTCCTTGTATGCCACCTATCATCTTCTTCTTCTTCCTTCATACTTCTATCTCCATCTTCGTCTCGTCTGCCTTTCGCAGTCTTTACCTCCTCCTTCTTCGCGTTCACCTCCTAATGTCTGTTAACCAGCCTATTTGGTTCCTTCTCCTCTGCGTGGCCATTAACTCCCTTTCTATCATCCAATCATATCTCTTCTTCCACCTTTCGAGTTGCACGAACCGCTAGTTCGATTTTTACATTGACAACAACCCCAGACCAACGTCTAATTTGATCGTTATAACCACGCTTCAGAAGAGCCAGGCACGTTACAAACCTGAATTTCATAAGCAGGTACGTCTAATTCGTAACAAACCACAGCCTGATGGTGAGTCTTCTTAGATCCAGACAACGGTACCCACACAAAACCAAAGTTGCAACATACGGCCGAGGGCCCTATCTTGTCTACAGTCGGCAGCCCGAACTGTGGTCATACAACGCGGTGAGGTCGTCCAACACATCGAAAACTACCACGATACAACCGCCCTGGTGCTTGAATCCGATGCCTACAAGCCATCCAGTGGCGGTGACCCCCCAAAACATGGCAGAAAAGGTCACCGAGGTATACACGTGGCTCGTCGAATCCATCGACGATTATCGAACAACTCGACTTCCTAACCTTGACTCCAGCTTCCGTTGGACTGTACCTTACGATCCAACGTGACAGTCCTGCTGCTATATCCAATAGAAGTTCATCTCCCTTCATTTCGAGCACCTCCGCCGGAGGCCGGCATCCATTCGGTCCACTCCTTCATAAAGTCTCTTCCGCAGTAATTAGTCTTCGCGCGCACACTGTTGTGTGAAAATATGACCACAAATAGACGACACATGCATACCACTGAGTTAAACAATCATCCGAAATCCGAGGGACAAATGCACGCAAGCCGGTGGAGAGGAAACATTGCTCGCGAAATGGTACGCGATTTCAAGAGAAGCAGAATAAGCAACACGGGGATGAAACCACATAGTTAGCGATTACACGATCTCGTAGAGAGGAGGAATCGCGCGCAAACAGGCACGCGATGACGAAAATCTAAGATGTAAACAACGGAGGAATTGTGTGCCCATCATTGCACGGCAATGAGAAGCATAGGGGAAAGTAGAGTTGCTCTTCGATTATTTGGTAATTGCTTTATATAATACACGGTACTGTATTTTCATGGTTTGTGTATAAGGCCGCTATACCATTTGAACTGTTCATATATGAAGGCGGCCTTTTTTCTATATCCGTTTTCCCACGTTTCTAAATGTATCCTGACATTCAGGTTCTCTGATTCTTCCTTCCTTATGCGCATGTTCCTTCGTCCTCTGCATTTGTATCTATAAGTCCTCCGCACTCTTGTCTAGAATTCACCATTCCTTCCATTTTCTTCGATCGTCTATGATGGTACTTCCCTAATCCTGAGTTGACACTATTCTTAGTCATTGGTTGCATCGTCGTCCTCTATCGATACTACCTCATCATTATCATCATATCTACATCTCATCATCTTTCATGTATTTTAAGTATTACTTTTCTTATCATCATTATCCTTGCTATATTAATCTCCGCCCTTTTCGTGATCTTCGTCATCATCCGTTCTCTAGTAATCTTCATCTTCGGTGATCATCATTGCTGCTGCTCTATTCATGGGCACCTTCGGTGATTACCATAATTGCTGATGCTCTAGTCAACCTCACCTTTGGTGGTCACCTTCTTCATCTCTGCTCTATCAATCTTTACATTTGGTGATCATCTTCATCGCTACTTGTATAATCATCGTCACCATTTGTATCATCATCTTCACTTCTGCACCGGGAATATTCAGTTTGAGTTAATCTTCTTCACTGCCGCATCCTCCTGCTTCCTTCTCATCACATCTTTTGCTTCTTATTCGTGTCTTCTCTTTTCGCTTTAGCTCCTTTCTGCGTTTGTATCACACACCGCTCGCTCCTGTATCTAATTTTAATATACGATGCGACATCGGACAAGCCTCGTAAATGAATAAATTGCCTTCATCGTAGGTTGTTCAAATACAATAACAATATCTGTAACCAAATTTGGGGTAGATGAGCTAATGGAATGAATAAAACAATACGTATTCATAGTCATTTTCAGCAAGACTTTATTAATTATGAAAAAAATTGGAGGGATAAATGCAAAGAGATGGAAGAACATATGAATCAATTAAAAATGTAACGGATAGCTTATGGAAGCACCCCGGAAAGTAGGAAGGTTGTTCATGAATGAAACTAAGAAAAATGATGGTACAAGGAAATAAAATTCTGCAATAATGATATTTATTTTGGAGATAGTTGAAAACAAAATTCAAATTGTTTAAGGCTATTTAGATGAATGGTACACGAGCAAATTTTTGTTTATGCACGTTTGTTTGCAGTTAAATACTTTTTCCATCTTTCTAAAATATGTAGTCTATCGTTCCGTGGAATCAAAGCGGCACTGATGTCAAAACTGAACGTCAGTACGATTGGATAGGTAGTGTTATTATTATTGGAAAAAGATACGGAATTATATATTTATCAAAAGATCATTTGATCCATCCATGTCGAGAAAGTTTTACAGATGTCACTTGCAACTCGCAAAATGAAGTGCATCATTTCCATTTCTCTTTACTGATTTGTCCAATTGCAATTTCTCAGGAACGTTGAGACTAATAGTATGTATACAATGTAAAGGATTAGACACTCCATTGGTTAGGCCTTTTTGACTGAAATGAGAAGGTCTCAGTGTCTCAGAGCAAACTCAAACCGTTCAAAAGATTTTCAAAACTATCATTTAAATTTTATAAATCTTATGTCATTTCCAGATGTTATGGTTTCAAGTTATAGGTGCTCACACATTTTTACTCATCTAATTTGGAATGTAAAATTATTCCAGAATTCAGACAAACATTTCCTAAAGTGGAATTAGAAAGAACATTTGTGCTGAAAGAGCTAGGGCATATGAAAAATTATCCAAGTTACACAATTTGGAAAGCAGACGTACTTTGCATTGGGGAACTAGGCAATTTTTAGTCAACATGTGCAGAAGGAAGTGTATGAAGGAAGTGTACATATTCAATAAGTTGGAAGATTTTTGATGTTTTCAAAACATACCTACAACGGTAGGGAGAGGACAAATTCATAATTGAACTACATTTTGTTTTGTCTTGTGCATTTTTGTGCTGCAGTGGGTTTCCAATTGACATGTTGGTATATCATAATCAGACACAGAGGCTAAGAAATTGAAATTCAATGTATACAAGCCATAAGATTCTGAACTCGTAGCTTATGGAAGTAAATTTCATAAATTCAAATGTACCCTGCATGATTTTTATTCTCCAAGTCTGTTTAGAAAGTGTTATGGCGGCACGAGTGTTTGGTGTTCCGTGGATATACTTTCCCATTGCAATGTTCAAAGCCTATTAAGAAGTTTGCTGATGTTGAATGTGTACACATACTGATTGTCTGAAGGGATGGTTCCAAAACGGGAGGAATAGATCTTAATTTCTTTTAAATGTAAGGGTCGAGTGGAATGCCGTTAAACCTTTTCATAGTCTAAAACTAATGTCTTTGGTTATACTGTCTATTTTAGTAGTATCAACATCGACAGTATAACCAAAGACATGTTAGGTACATCGAGCTTCATATTCGTGGGAAATATGGGAGGAATTAGAAGGAGGGGCGGGATGTTAATGTCGACTACGGTGAACGGATGATGGTGACGGAATCAGTAGGATAAAAACCACGCAAGATGCAGGGATGACCAAATGATAGGAGGGAGAGGATGATGGTGACACCGGCAGTTATTCGGAGAGGAGAAAGCGGATAAACAGAATAAATTACCAAACGAGTGATTATAACATAAAAGGCATGTGTGTCGCATAAGGGATAGGTTCTTGTACAAGTCATGATAATACAGCCCATACTGTAATCAGAATAATTTACAATTATTTAATTGTTTTCCAAAACTTCATTCACGTAGCGGATTACAAAACTTGACGATACACGTACTGGAATTTAGAAGATGTCACCGAGTCAATTCGATCGCTCACTGGCGATGAGAATATTCTACCCTTTTAACCATTTTTGTCATGATTTTCATCTGAGCCTATTCAGTATACATACCGCACTCTGGACGAGGAGAGCTGAAAATAAAAGAGGTAGACATTTTACGATCATCATTTTCAATTCAATTATGTCAAAACCGTAACAGCGCCCTGACCACTTTCAGAAGACCCAGAACCAAGCCTAAGAAGGACTAAGTACCCCTCAGTAGAGCAAGAGGAGACCTAACTACCACGTTAAATGTTCAAACAATCGGGAGCTTTTCCGAGTTATCAACCACATCTCCAGGCACTCATTCTCGTAAATACTCTTAGTCTTGTCAGAGAATTAGGCAACCTTTGCGGACGTATAAAGTACTCGTTAATTGCATAATGATCAAAATTCGTTAATTGCATGACGTTAATACCCGCTACCCTGTCCATCTTTTTTCATTTACTATCACTGCGTGCTATTGACCGACCCAATACTAACCATATTATACTTTCATATCACTCGTTTTATTAAAAATACCGTTTAAGAGAAAGGGATAAACATATATTTGATTGTTCTGATTCTATTTGCAGGTATATATTTACATAAACGGCACACTCACACGTTTCCAATGGCTGCATTGGGATATTCATGAAAAAAATACAAGATAAATTTTTGAAAATTTTAAAACATTCAGTGTTACCTAAAATTATAAATGTTGGATATTATTAAAGTAAATAAGCATGAAATATTAGTTCTACCTTTATTCGTTATTTCTGTTGGATGTTTGGTTGAGAAGATGGCAAAGGGCGTTTTACACACGTATTGAAGTGCAGCTGTATGTTTCTTGAAAGAACAGTTTTGTTTTTTAATGGGAATACAGTACGATTCGTTACTAAAATGCCTCTCTTAGCTACAGAAAACAACAGTTTGATTCCAGCACTTAGAACATACTGGTCCAATAATGGACATATCCGGTAATTGGAAAAACTCGTGCTGTACTGGGAGTAGCTGTTTCATATAAATATATTTCCAGTTGCCAGCACTTCCAGAGCTTGGAATTCTTAGACATTTCCACATCTAAAATCGTAACTTCAATCGCTTCTATTGTTCTTCTTCCACTATTATATCTGAACCAGGAAACATTCAACCCAATAAAAAGCAATAACTTTTTCTGAGAATCCCAATTGAAACATTTCTGTGATTTACAGTAAAGTAGATATTGGCTAACCGGTGTTTTCAAAACAGCTACACGTGTCAAATTATACGACTTGAAAGCTTTGAATACCTAAATTCTCTGTGGTATTAAATACCGCCGAGAATTTCAACAAAATTTATTTCCTTCTTTTCGACATCAACATCTACATCAACACCAACTGGGAAAGATGCACGATACATGTTATCGTCATACGGCAGCTCGTTAGCGATGAAGTCATCTTTCCATCAATCAAACAGAATCATTTTCATGCTGGCCTTCATCTAGCAACTCATCATCATCATCATCATCATCATCATCATCATCATCATCATCATCATCATCATCATCATCATCATCATCATCATC
>JAULBU010069912.1:0-10620 GCA_032358235.1 Odonthalia washingtoniensis
ACAGTAGACGCCGCCGTGAAGGTGAGGGCGGGGATCTGGATGATCGCTTGCTTTACACGTCCAGTGGCGCCGTTCGGAGGGAGACGCGCACGTGAGGGAGCACTGGCAAGTCGTCCTGATTGCAGCCCGTAGCGTAGTTGATGGGGTTCTTTCTCGGGGCGGTCGAAGATAGCTGTGGTTGATGCTGTTGGGGGTCTAGTTGATCGCCAGGACACAGATGCCCGTCCAAGTCGGCACCGGTTGGCGTCGACGAGGCGGTATTTATTATCTAATAGCTGGATGCTACACGTGGCCAGCCGAAGTGCGAGTGGACAGGTGTAGGCGGGCAAAAGGAGGGAAAGAAAAAAAGCGTAGAAAGAAAAAAAAGACAGTAGGAAGGAGTATACACGAAATTTGGACACCGGAAATAGTGTGGGTACATCTCGGTACACGCCACTGGGTGAGGTACTACACACCTGTTGGATGACAGTATTCACTACCGGCTCCAATTTCATTGCTGGATCCGTCATCCTGTCAGACTTTTCGTCACGAAACGACAGCATTGCATTTATTAGCATCTACTATACGGTATAGTAGATGCCAATAAATGCAATGCTGTCATCCCTTTCCAAAAAAATTGGAATTAAAAAAACAGCACAAAATAGGGGTCGCTCTGATTTTATGACGATATTTTTCCGCACTGCACGTAACTACACTCAATGAATGCCCGGCCTTCATAAAATATATTATCAGTTTATGGGAAATATGAAAGTATTGAGGAAAATCAACGATGTTTCAATGTCCCACTTTCATTGGTCTCAAAAACATTGAATGCGGGGGTTCATAAGGGCAAAAAAATAAAAATACACAGTGTACATCCGAATAATTCGACCCCATGAATGTAGGTATTCAGTTCCGGAAACACAGACGATCATCATCTTTTGAGATGGGATTCGATACAGATAGGATGGTACTTTATTCGTCAATTACAGGTGTTGTTGAGACTGGATTATCATCGTCATTTTTAGTTGTGTTTGATATGATAGTACCATTCTTGTTAATAGTTCTGTTGGTACTTAAAATAACATTACTGTCATTAATAACATTATGGCCATTATTAAATGTTGAGACGCAACTGACATCGTCATGTTGATCGACGAAATGATCATTGCCATTGGCTAGAGCGTCTGAAATTTTATCATCTAGTTTGCCAATAGATTAAACTATTGATCTAGCAAAATCTTCATCGACGATCGTCGATCTTGTGTCTTCAACAGTTTCTATGATCGATCGCCCGTTGGCACTACGAACTGATACTGTACCAGCTGATAGATCTATCTGTTGTACGATGCGAGGCGATATCCATTTTCCATGTTTCTCATGAACATGTTTTATAAAATCTGTACAAGGTCACCAGGATTGATAACTGGATCGTCTTTTTCCATGGTTTCCATTATTAGGTTGAGTTTTCTTCTGGCTGGTATATTGTTTCTTGCATTCAACAAATCCATTAAGATTGAATTAAGTTTAATGTATGGTACCAATGGTTTTGTTTACACTTTTCCTATTTTGATGACATTAAATTGGATCCGTAGTCATTCAAAATAGAGACAGCTCTGAGAGCTTGTACCACTTTGTCAGTTTGAGTTGAGGCATGTACCAACTAAAAACGATGGATCTAATAGTACCATGTTTTGATTCCATGGTATTCTCGTGAAGACGTCTGGATGGTACTGGTTAAAAGCTAATAACTGTATCAAATATTCGAGAAAATCCCTTTTGGAAAAAGCTTGGTCGCCTTGAACTGTGACGGGAGACCAAAAGTGGTATATACAGGTTTATAAGAAATCAATTATAGTTGAGAATACAATATAATATGCGGTATGATATACTGATGAGAACCTGGAATAGTTATCCATAAAATTTAATAGCCAAATTTAATCTAGGTAGATTTGGCCTATCATAATCACATCGTCTATAGCATGATTCCACGATCCTACTGCCTCTTTACTAGAGGTGGTTTCGTTAATGTCGCAATTCATGAGGTACATTTGCTAAATATATTACCTCCATATCTTTGAATGTCTTTATACCATACTTTATTGCGTTTCAGTAAGACTCTAATCTCTGATTAATTAGAGGAACCACAAGTGTAACGTAGTACTTTGCCAACTATTCTTTTAGTTTTTGTTCAGGAATCGATGAAATCTTCATTTACATTCATAGATGAAGTGTGGCCCTTTAATACAGATGGCATAGATACTGCCACTTCATATTTGTCCAAGGAAATGTATGAGTGTAGCCCATCATCGAGTATTTTTATATAATCTCTGATACCATTTAATGGATGTTTCAGAATATTTTTACCACTGTAGTGCAGCACATCGCTAGCTCGAGTGAATTTTCTGCCCACAGTCCATTGATATGATCCGATTTTTTATTTTTGTTCGACAAAATGCCTAATTATTACGGTAGTACCATTATCTAATAATACATATATGTTGATAGTGCATCTGTTATTAGAATATGTGCCAGTGCCGAACAGCCACCACAAATATTGGTTCATATATGTCGTTTTTGGATCAAGTAAAATTGGAGCTTACTAAGCGCCATAAAGTGTAATCGGCATGAGTATTAGTCATGGCGATGGTACTTTAGGGCGAACCATCATCAACAAAAGGACTGAATAAATTAATTAGACTTGAATATTCTATATTAGCCACCATATTTGTAGAAATTGATACTACGTTATCATTACTGTGATAATTAATATTTCCATTATTATTCAGGTTACCATTGTTTTGTTGTTGATTCTTTTGATGGTTATTGTTGTCTTTATTAGTAGGAAGATTGAATAGCAAACAAAATCTGTTATCGTACTATTATTCATGTGATCGGTCACCCAATGACTGTGATTACCAAAATAAGTGTATTTCTTCTTCAAGTTATATGCACGAAACTCGTCAGGCGTCATCTGAGTACTAACCACTACGATCCTGGCCATTATTATATTTACATTTCTTGTTGCTGACAGTAGCAGTATTAACAAGATATGTATCATTATTATACATCTGAACATTATTATTAAATTTGGAGTCACACTGTTTTTTTAGGATAGATTCAATTTTCTCATACATTATCTGAGTTACAATTTCATCATCAGTATCAGACGGTTGTATATTTTTACTATCCCCGGTAGCTGATAAAATGGGTATATGTTGAGCGTTGTTCATTTTCGACCCTGAAAGTAGCATCATTGCGAAAATGAACTGCTTTTATTATGTATAGTTTCAACATGAAAATGGACTTTAGCCAGTTGAGCGACGAATTTAGTTTCATAGTTTTGATAAGCTTTATTCGACTTACGCTTGATGAGCAGGAGATCATTAAATTCATTGTATACAGTGATCTCTAACGTAGAGTGTAGCAAGTATAGCAGTGACTCTATTTGTAGAGGAAATTTGTTCATTGGTAATTAATTGCTGAGCATAAATGATATGGTGATGCAAATAGCTGAGATTTCAAGCATAAACCACATAGATTAGGTGTGATGTTATTTGAATTATGATTAGCCAGATTATCGTGGAATAATTTGCACAGCTCCACCTCACGGTACGCCAAAACCAACGGCCATGAGTGCAGGGTTGTTGATAATGTGATGTCCCATGCAAGTTTAGGGTGAGATAGGTTTCCTGAGTTTCCTGCAGTGCTCATAAAATGGAGTGAAAAATAAGAAACGGCGGTTAAGACGAAGGTACTGTAGAAATGTTGATATGAAACGATTGAATAAAAGTAGGAAGCAGCGTAACAGCATAGCGCAATACAAACAGAAACAGTGCGTTTATTCTCATAAAAAAAAAAACGATACCTGGAAATCAGGTTAAAAGAGGTAGACAATCAATAATATTATAAATAATAATAATAATTGCAGGAGCGTTAGCAATCTATATTGGGCTTTCTCTCTAGTGGATCATGTAAGATTTGCTGCTCGATTTAATACAGCAGTGAGAAGTTTGCTGTCGCCTATTGCATTGCGTCTAACAGAACAAAAGTTACTGGCAAAAAGACAAAAAGGTAAGAGGTGAAATTCCAGTTAGCAATGATGAACATCAATAGAGGAGCAAATTAATAGAGAGTCGTCCTCTTTATGTTAACACACGGTGGATTATGATTGGGTGAATGAATAGGTATGAAGTTGGAATAGAAAAGAAATTAAATTAATATTTGTAGAACACGCTTGGCCCAAAAAAAAAATTGAATGGAAATTATTGAAAGACATTCATATTACTTTTAGAAAATAAAATACGCGAATAAGGAATTGTGGTTGGTTGGTATAAAATGTTCGATTTTTTACGGGCGGTGTACCACTGTGACGCATCATACATATACGTATAAGTATGAAAATGCGTATACGTATACATATATTGTAGATAGTTTGGAAATTACAGGTGTACAACCCAAAAGCATTGGTTCGAATAAACATTGCGCCATCCTATGAAGGAACGTAGCCATTGCACTGTTATCGACAACGAGTCGGATGATTGGTACTCGTTATGATTTTAAGAGATGAGATAAAAAAAATAATTAAAGCTTTTATTTCCCCAACACAAAATTTTATTCATGTCTTAACGGAAGATGTGCTGCTGTCCGTTGAAAATGTCATCACCCTCCATGCTGCTCCAATCTTATTGCTCTTATTTCAAGTAGTACAAATTGCATATGTACAGTATACATGAACAGAGTCCGTTTAGAAACGGCGATATTGCGTGCTAAACTTTTTCTAAAATGTTCTTTATTCTTTCATAGCCTGCCGAGACGTTTAACTCGAAACTTCACTTATTGCAAGGAATACCACCCCATTATTCGTGAAAGATCCGTTGAAAGAGGAGGAGGAGCGGGCGAGGGAGGAAGAGAGAATGATGTAAATGCGAAAAATATTGTAAGCCATACATATATTCATATATTGGCATATACATAATATGCATATATATATATACTATGATATTATTACTGATAAGTATTATTTATCATGACACATCTATCCCTTCATGCCCTTTTTTTTTTGTTTAAAAACAAACAAATATTATTTAATTTAAATTACATGCCTTTCTTGTTTCATTGTTTCTCTTAATTTTCATTACTTATCGTTGTCATTTTTATTAAATTTCACTCACTGGCTTCCCTCTTTAAATTCATAGTGGGCAAAGCTGACCCCAAGTTCCTTCAAACTTGCTTTATAAACGATTTCCTTTTTGTCAACCCCATGACCCTCAACTCGTGTCGAAATAACAAAACAAAATGACTTCTCCATTTCATCAACCTCAACCTCAACCTCAACGACTTCTACTACTACCTTTGCTACTCATCATCTTAACGACAACAACGGTGAACGGATGCGGAGGATTAAATTTAACATTAGAACGATGTTCAAAAGTAACTGATTGTGCTGGTCATATTTCATCACCTTCATCTGAATTTCAATTTCCATCTGTAATCTGTGCCGGTCGTGATAACAAAAATGAATTTAAGGAATGTCCCAACAAAAATGTTGATACATGTATATGTTATCCATTCTCGTTTAAATTTTGTGATGCTCATTCTGATTGTCCAGATGAACAATTCTGTGCTATATCACCCCGTTCAGGTAATTCATTATGTATAGGATGTTTATCATTCAATGATGTTGATCTTGGATGGAAGTCAATTAAAGGATCAATGCCTAGTGCAAGATGTAGGAATAAGAAAAGTCATCCACCATGTGGTAGAGTTTTAGATTATTGTAATGCAAATACTATGCCTTGCAAAAGTGGTAAAGAATGTGTTACATTTGTAGGTAGTGATTTATTTAGTTGTGGTTCATCATCTATACCTTGTCAATGTTCAAACCCATTACTCTCAAATTTAAAATCTTTAAGTGTAACCGCTTGTAAAGCAGATAATAAGAATTGTGAAGATGAACGAGAATCATGTGCACATGATTCAACACAAAATCTTAATTATTGTGTATCATGTGATGCAATAGCAAATAATCCATTCTTACGTCATCTTAATAAAAGTAAATGTGATGGTTTAATTGAAAGAAAATCACCAGAACGATATGATATTTCAGCGAATGGTAGATCTTTTGATATTTGTGAAAGTGATATTCAATGTACTGGTGAAAGAAAATGTGTATCTTTTATATTTCGTGCAGATGGATCACCAAATGTAAACAAATTCAAATCATGTGCAAGTAATGAAGATTTATGTTTTTGTAGACCTCAAGGAAAATTACGAAAGTGTAAAACTGGTAGAGACTGTACTCGTGGTGAATCATGTATAACAAGTGAATCTATAGGTGCTAAGAGTATGTGTGTATCTAATGCATTTATACATTCACAATCAACATCACTTTATGAAATCAAAGGGAGATATACAGGTAATGGTGATGGTTGGAAAGTGAATGAAGATAGTTGTAAATTCGATTGGAATTGTAAAAAAACAAGAAGATGTACACATATATCTGATACTTGGGGTGGTTGTGCAGGTAGAAATGCGTGTGTTTGTAAACAATTAGATAACCCTGAATGTTTTTCAAATGGTGATTGTAAAAATAATAAGGAAATGTGTGCTAACTATATCGATGGGAAAAGTAAAGCTAGTTGTATATCAAAAGCAGTGGTTGATAGATACTCTAAGATTTTGAAAAGTGTTACTTTTAAATCTACTCCGCCTACAAGACCTGTGAGTGGAAGTGGATTAACAGGTGATGAATGTCTTGAAGACAGAGATTGCGTCGGTGGACGATCATGTGAGCACAAAAATGAAAGCAGTGGTGGATGTAAGGGTAGAAATTGGTGTCAATGTTTACCATCTGGTGGTGAGTTGAGAGAGTGTAAAAGAAACTCAGATTGCAAATCCAAGGGTGAAATTTGCATCGGTATTAAAGATAGAATTCCACAAAAATTCGTTTGTACTTCTGTTCTTTCTTTTAATACGGATACTTCTGGGTTGTTGTTTAAAGCGCGGCGTTGAACAACTTTGGGTATGCTATTTCTCTCAGAAACTAATAATATAATAATGGAAGCTTTTTTATATAGAACGTAAAATGTATATGATATGAACATATTCTCTTTTAGTATGTGTGCTATTTCTAATATATATAATATTTTCTTGTTTTATTTTTTTTAATTCTCTAATTTTTACTTTGTCCATGTTATAAAAAAAAAGTTCATTTCATTGCTGTCGCTTGTTTTATTAGTGTCACGCTCATCAATATACAAAAATGAGGTAATGCCTGTTTTCCTTTCCAGGGCTCCTCCTATCCTACTGTGCGTGTCGTACACTCACACTGGGCCGTACCATTAACCATAAACACCAATTACTTTGAACGCTTTTTTTTCAACTGTTTGCTTGTCATTATTCTCTCGAGTTTTGCTTGCAGATAAAGGATGCCACTTCATCATTTTGATACTGAATTAGCGTGGCCCATTCTAACTCAAGCCAAAGAAGAAAAAAATGTTTCTCCTGTTAATGTTAAAAGGTCGCCATTTTATCTTTAATCTCCTCCTCCCTTGTAGTCTACGATTATTGACACAGTTGTAACAATCGCGCACTACAATCGCGGTCAAAAGTATATCATTGATTTCTTTTCTTTGTACAATTATTTATTTATTCAAGCTTTTACCGGAAAGATGGATATATGTATATGTTTTGTAAATTGAACGTTACAGTTCAAGCTACAGGTAGAAGAAGAAAAAAAAAAAAAAAATGAACAAACCAAAATAGTTTCATGGGAAAATGTTGTGGTTCAATAAAAAATAGTTGAGATGATCCTAAAAAATGATCAACAAAAACAGAATACACATATTATTATGATTTGTACGACACTGCAAAAGAAAAAAAAAAAAGAAAAATTACTTTCTTCTTATTATTTTATATGTTTGTTATTATTGCTTATTATTATCATCATTATCATCTAAAACACCATCTACAATTAAACTGTCGAAGACAATATCATCCACAGGTACATATGTATCTTCTTCTGAAGAAATGACCTTTACTTGACAAGTTGTGAAAACCGATGTCTCAAACGATGATATAGGAGATGTTGAATGTATATCATCATCAGAATTAACAAGCTGTTGATGGTGTTGTTTTTGATTTATGGTTATTGATGATAATGATGATGATGATGATGATGTTATCATTTGTGGATTGCTGGTTTTGTATCCAATTTGTGTTAGAGGAATTCGTGTCTGTGGTAATTGTTGTTGTTCTGTTGTTGTTGGGAGTAAAAATAATGTTCCTGGTGTTTCTAATGAAACAGAATCGGTAGCATTAGATGGTAAGGCATGAGCTGAATCAGAAGCTGAAGTAGAGGAAGGTGATGTAGAAAACGGTAAGGTAACAGCAGAAGCAGTAGCTTGTGAATAACTATTTGAATCTTGTTTTTTTTGTTGATGATGTTGATGTTGATGTTGATGTTGATGTATATCATTATCATATCCAAATAAGATTGAAGGATCATTTTTCACATGAACATCATGATTCATTATCGGTTTCTGTTGAGAAAAGTCATGAGAACTACAATCTTGTGATGATGAAGGAGATGTTGATTGTGATAATTGATGATGAATAGTAGTAGGAAATGAAAATAACTGTGGTTCAATTTTATTATTATTTTTTGAAAGTTGTTGTTGTTGTTGTTGTTGAGAAATATGAAATTGATTTTTAAAAAGACGACGTTGATGTGATTTATAATGATGAGCCATTGAAGAACGCCACATAAAACGTTTTCCACAACCTTGTTGTAAACAACCATAAGGTTTTTCTCCAGTATGACGACGTAAATGAACTTTAAGATTATATCTACGAATAAAATGTTTATTACATCCTTTAACTTGACAACGAAATCTATCACTTGCTTCACTACCTCGATCTTGACAAACGGCGGCAATTGTTGCAGCTTGTTTAGCACTACCTTTTTCTGCTGGGAAATGAGGTGGTGATAATTGTGATGATGATGTTGATAATGATTCAAGAGGAGATTGTGAATCAACTATTGATAATAATGATGATGATGAAGAAAGAGATGATTGATTCATATTATATCGATGAGATTCCATAATTAATGCTTTAAGGATGAAGATATAGGTTTTGATAATTGATTAATAATTAGATAAGAAGATACGATATCAGTAATAAGACTGTAAAAGAATGGAAAAAGTTTCTTCAAAGATTAGAACGATGCCAAAAAAAAAAAGGTATTTGAATTGACTGCGAAGGGAGAAAAGTTTTCAAAAAGACATAGAGATATTGTGACTCCAGTGCAGTGCAGTGCCAGTGCAGTGCCAGTGCCAATCCAGTCCAATCCAGTCCAGTCCAGTCCAGTCCAGTCCAGTCCAGTCCAGGAGAGAAAGAAAGAGAGAAAGTGAAAGTGAAAGTGAAAAATCGTGAAGAGAGGCGGACATAGAGTTGGCAAGGCTTGTAGTGAAACAGAAAGAAGAAGAAGGAATGATAGAAGAACATATATGGAATAAGAGATATAATAAATAAAAATGGACACCGGCCGGAGGCATGCATAGAATGGAGTGGAGCAAAGAAAAGTGTGAAACGGAGACTGTTTAGCTACAGAGGGAGATAGTGTTTCTCTTTCTCTTTCTCTTTCTCTTTCTGTTTTATTAATAATAATTATTATTTATCAATATTGTTTGGCGTCCAATTGAAGTAATCAGCAATAAATATGAGTATGAGTTTTTATTTTTGAAAAAAAGAAAAAATCTGTTGTTCTGTCTTGTGTTTTTTTTACCCTTTTTTGTAATATTATTTTATATGGATCGAGACTCTCCAACCTGGAAGTATCATAAATATTATTAAATCATCTTCCAACATTGCGTTTCTACAAAGAATGCGAACAGTTTTGGGGGATTGCTTCAAGCTAATAGATCAAAAGGTTGTGGTTAAGTTTTTAGCGAGCGAACGGCATGGAGTGAAGTAAATGTACACGTACGTTATTTCAATAACGAGAAACAATTAATGTATTTTGCATTACGTCATTCTCTTATCTGTCGATTGAGTAAAACTGTACAGTACTAAAAAAGCAAACTGTCCATATTTTTCGTTGGCCTGTTCCTTTATTATTTATTATGTTACTGTTTTTGTTTGTTTTACTCATACAATGGATACACAACGGGAACTTTTCTTATATGATTGTATTATTGTAAGAAATCTCGTTTCATCGATATAATTCAAGCAACAACATGATGAAACTCAATTCGCTAATAACCGACCGACCGTATTCTTAGTTAATAAATGTTAAGTAAGAGATGTGTTTATGGTCAAGGTCTTTGTCAGTACTAGTTGTTTATTTAGTGTAGCAAAATTCGGTGTTACTTGCGGCTTGGTTGTTGTCCAGCCAGATGTGGATTCCAAGTTGAAATGACATTTCAATATTATTATGTCCCATTGTATTATAACAACGATGGTTGTTGTCTCTAATTGTGTTTGCTGTATACGTATGTAATGAACGCAACAAACACGTGACACAGTAGTAGTACAGTAAACAGTACACAAGGGGGCCTTACCAATGTTCCTGTCAACGTCTCAATTTTACGAAAGGCCCAAACTACTGGACCTCGTCAAAGATCGCGAAACTTACTT
>JAULBU010069923.1:0-10618 GCA_032358235.1 Odonthalia washingtoniensis
TTCTCTGGTCTTTGGTCCTGGCCGATACGGTGGTGATTTGAACGGCCTTGTGCTGGGTATGAGGTCGATGGCTTGTTCGGTGATATTGATGCCCCCAACTTTCCGAGCCACATGGGTTCGTGCTTTGTCAACATAGACCTGGTCTTTTCATGGTGTTTCTCGGGTACTATGAGTGGTATGTCTGTCGCCTTTGTTGGCGTTTTGTCTTGGTCCATGTGCGACTCTCGTAAGTCCGCAAGATGGTTAATTAACGACGGGTTTTTGGCGTATTGCTGGCGCTTCCGAAACAAGGAAGGTGATCGCTTTGATGATTCCGACTCGGGGACTAGGCCGAGCATTTGGGAGTGAGAAATATTCGACTCGACGAGCGAGGTGGGGTGCGGACTTGCGTTAGCAAGATGTTGATTTAGAAGCAGGATCTTTTGATGTTCCCCATAGTTGGCAAATAATATCCAGAAAGGTTTTCCGTCGGTTACATCGGCTATTCCTGCGCCCGCTAGACATAAGTGGTTGTCGTAGAGGAATGGTGTTGGTTCAACAAGGATTAATCCTTGGCGAGCCGTTGTGACTGGAACCCAGGTTTGCGTTTCCGGTTGTATTACTATCTGTTCCGCTACATATATCTTTGGTGAAGTCCTCCCCTTGGCGGGTATGTATTCCTGTTCCTCTGGTAACGGCAGAGCGTTCAAGAGTCTCTTGTCGGTTTCCGAATTATAGAAACTGTGGTACCGTCGTCAAGTTCAACTAACCGCTTACGCTGGCGGATTTCTTCGACATGTTTGTTGCAGAAATCACAACCGAGGATGACCGACGTTGCCAGTCGATCGGTCACGTAGATGGTCACAATCTCCGACTGCGAACCGAGTTGTGCAGCTAGTGTTATCATCCCAACCATATTAAGTGGTCTGTTGTTAGCGTTTCGTATGTTGGTTGAACCATTGAGGGACTTGATGAGTTTCTCCGATCCATACGGTAGGTCAGAGCGTTTGATGAAACTGGAACCGGCACTGGTATCCAGGACTGCAGCAAACCGTTTTGTTGAACGTAATGTGAGATAAAGATTAGAATAGACACAATAGTTTCGTCTGGCTAATACGAAGACCGCTCCCTGAGTGCTTGTACGGGTTACTTTCCGCCATGGGCGTTGGAGACAACCGAAACTATTCGTTGGTAATGATGTTTTTGATACGACGGAAGTGATAAGAGGGACAAGAGGACTTTGTTAATGAGTCTTTTGGCAACTCAGAATTTTATTTACTACAAAAGAAGAAGCTTCGGCAAGTCCCTGAGTTAGTTTCCCTGGGTCTTTTAACTGTTTTTGGTAACGTAGCCTCAAGTCTGAGAGTTGTTGTTCTGCTGGCGTGCGGTTAACGCTAGTTCTGCCATGCGGTATGCTGTATCCGGACACGAGTCTTCTGTGTTATTGACAATTTGTCATAGTTGGTAATGACCTGCTCCATTTCGGAGAATTGTAGTTGACATTTCGGAGAAATGTGGTTGAATTCGCAACATTGGTGACAAATCAATGGTTGTTGTATCTGGTCGCTTCGTTTATTGGCGGTCCACCCCACACGGTTGGGGGTTGAAGAGCGTCCATCAAAGTTAATGTATCCTGGTCTAACTGTATTTGCGTACAGGTTGGTTTCTTCTTCCATTATCGTGGATGGTAAGTCGTTGGTGTCCACCGAATCTTCTGGTACTACCATGTTGTATTCGGTTTCGGCCGATTGTTTATCAGCTGGTTCTTCCACGAAGTGTACTTCGAATAATGTTTTCGATCCCCAAGCGGGTACTTTTGAAGTCCGCGTTTCAACCCGTTGTGATCTGTATCTCTTGGGTTCGACGGATTTCTTGTTGAGGAAACCTGTGTGTTTAGATCAATAACCGGTGTAGCCATTGAAGGGATGATTCGTTTCGTGATGCCCAGTGTTGTTGTTGCCGCACTATCAGTGCAGAAAAACATATGGCAGTCCTCTTGATCGAAGTTGTAAGTTGTTCATCAAGGGAAAATATATTGGTTCTTTCGTTTTCTTGATTGTGGAATAGAACTCTATTGATGGTATATTTCCTATAGTTTACTGAATATCATTGCGGACGCCAAACGATACACACCATCTTCTGTATTCGAACGACCAATTGCAATTGGATCAGCATTGTCCAGGTCCGTTGTAGGTTGATCAGATTTGTTGAAATTTGTTTGTTGCGTAATTGGTGCATAACCATCTGATCTTTTTTCGATGACCCTAAAAGTGCAAAATTGTGCGTCATAGAAGACGGATGGCACGAACATGTCAGATATAAGTTCATGACCACATTCCGTTGCAAAGGAAGACCACGAATTATGCACATACTGACATGCCCCACCAATATAAATACCTTGAACGTAAACAGTCTTCAATTGGCACTTTTTCTCAAGAATCGCTAAGCTGAGAATTGTCACTGAGTGATCTACCCCAGCAACTTTCGAATGTCTTCTCTTTTACCAAAGCATTTCATTTTTCTCGGAGAAAATGTCAAGAAAACATTCTGAGACGCGTAATAGAAATATTCTCAGCATGAAACATTTCACTGGTACTAGAATAGGGTTCGTTTGTCAAACCATTTTCAAGTCGTGGGCACGACTGGCAATATAAATCAACATTCCTCTCGTCAATAAAATGATGTCACCGTACATCTTCTACAACTCAGCAACATCCAGATTCGAAGTTCTTTCTACCAGGAACGAAGGGTTTTCTCCCATTACTCAAGAACCCAATTTACGGCAGATGATGAACCAGTCAATATCGAATAATTTCTGTCCGAACAAGCTTGGAAAAGAACAAACAGAATGGACACAGCATTTCGTTACATCTCATCCTCATGTTTAACAAACCTGCACAAAATATGTGCAACATTTCGTTGTACGACCCCGATTCCAACATAGAATCAACTTCAACGTTGAAACCTTTCTTCTGTGATCCAAACAGTTCGGAATTGCCGCAATGCTATTATGGTATACCCGTTCATGTCTCCGAGCCTCTGAACTTATCCGTTCTAGATAGTAACACCATGGACGTTGTCGTAGACGTTGATGAGGATAATTAGCCTTAGGGGGAAACGGAAACAGGTAATTGTAAGCCTGAATTTTCACCGTCTTCCTAACAATTGCATGGAAGTAAGAAGGAAAATATGGTTGCTGGCAACAAAGAAACAAAAATATCCCCAGACCAATCTTCGGATATCCCGACAGACGTTAAGGAAAAATATGATGTCGAACCAGCAGCTTCAGATGAGCTGACTAAAATGGGATTGAGAGCGATGGAAGTGCTAAAAATAAGTGTGCAAAACTACTTTTGTTGCTATGACCGGGATTTTCAGTCCCTTACTGATACACATGAGGATACTATGGGTCAGAATATACAAGATAATGTTCATTTTATTCTAAGAGACCCTCCTTTCAACATCAGATGTATCAACGACTATCCAAATTCAGATCAAGATCAGTTCACAGTAGAAGACATAACATACTTGGTACATTTCTTGGAAACTGTTTTGACACCGGGAAGTCATGCACATATATTTTTGTTCTGCAATGCAATTTTCTTTCTGTGTTCATCATATTAAGTCGAAGAAGGAATTAATCCATTGGAAAACCTTGAAGATGATGAATATGGAAAAGGATACAAGACTGAAATAAGTATTTTCAATTTGGAGGAAACACCACTCCATTACACGAAGACAAGGGGTTACTATGCATCAGATCCAAGAACACCCCGTCTAGGGCATCTCTCCGTGGTTTAACATGCAGTACACTTCTGGAAGAATGGTATAGTATGGGATCTTGCTTTGAAAAGGAGAAACTACATCCTTCTTTTGTTCATTACTTCTGTTCATCCCGGAACATGTAATGAAATGAACAACATCTCAAGGGTCCCTATCAACGAAAAGGTATTCCTTCCATCTCAGATGAAATCTTCTGGTCAAAGACAAATTCTCCGGCCAGATAAAAAGTCAAGACAGTGAATGATGGATATTATCCTCAAATTTACTCTTCCTGGTGAGCTGGTTGTGGATCCATGCGCTGGTACATTTTCTGTCGCAATTTCATCTATCCTTCTTCCGAAACATAGGATAATTTGTCGGTGGTGGTATATATTATAACTGTGTGGAATGCTGCTGGGCACAACTGGTCGTGTTTTTCGCTCGTCAGTTACTCAACGATGAATTCAACATTGATGGCACGGAAGTCGATCTACTTGCAGAACAAGAATATTTGAGAGAGCTGGATGCTACTGCCGTTAGAAAAGAAGGGATGTATGGGATATTCTCCTGGAATTTTCACATATCAGACTTTCCGTAAGAACGTTCGTCACTTCATTTCAAAAGCCATTTGGGATGCATCTTTGTATAACAACGGTATTCCCATAAAGTGGGACAAGTGGAAAATATCATGGAAACGAGCCCTTGATGGAATACATACAAATACTTTACTTTCAATGGAAGCAGGGGCACTAGGTTTTTCTCTGAAACCATCCACAATCAAACATAATGAGCTGGTCTCGGGGTTTTCGCAGAAAAGATAATTGATGAAGGTTTCTTCATTGGCCATTTCTATGGAACATTGGTATACGGAATTATTGGCGGGAATCAATCAATTACAAAAACATATGGCGAGGGTTTACTTTCGGCATCTAAGGCGCAATTCCTGAAATACGGTTCCAATTGTTCACATAAATTCACAGCAGGTGATGGATCGAAAATAAGGCATGGATTGTAGCTTCCCCTTGGTGCATTACAAGATACAATAATGATTTCCATAATCTCCCTGGAGGTAAGGCTTCGGCTAACGACAGATTGAACAATCCAATAACTTCAAATTGCGCTCTCATGCAAAACAGAAAGTTGAGAACTGATGCAGCTGCAACATCTTACCAAACTGTGTAGATTCGTGCTTTATGCCATATTGAAATTGGTCAAGAACTTTTCATTTATTACGGTCCTGATCATGTTCATCACGTTAAAGACAACTAGTCCTGTTATGTTCATTTTTTCCGTCGTTTTATCTTCAAGTTGTCTTTTATTATGTACACGACATTTTTCACTTATCGCTATTATTGGAGAAATTGACGACAACTTGGCAGAAATGAAAATTTAGAGGGACATGTCCGCTTCAGGCGCCGAAAAACGACGGTGTACGCTATACTTGCAGCTGTGTATTGAGTGGATGAATATTGATTGATTTTATAGTTGTTTATTTTGTTTAAGTAACTCAACAAGAATTTTTAGAAAGAATTAAACAAAGAAGGCACGTCAGTTATATATATCTTGTACTTTAGTTATAACTATAACTACAATGAGTAATTATATAACTTTCCCAATACTACAGCGTCTCTCCAATAAATGTGACTGAAAGTGTGGACAGTCGATTACTTTAAAAAAAACAATTCTTCCATTCTATCATAAATAAAGATCCTACTAGAATCATGTCACAACTTTACATATTAGTGAAAACACCATTCTATCACCATTACCTATGATACATATTGGTGATAGATTGAGTGTTTCTCCTGTCAAAATGGGGTACTACCCTTTTCGGGCATAGAATTATGTGTTTAAACACTACCACCTACTAGGTGGTAGTAGTACACCCTGACTGTAAAAAAGATTTCACAACACAACAACCCCAAATATGAGAAGATAGATCATATTTTTCCACCCAATGAGGTCCAGGATGTCATTTATTACATCCCGACCTCCACCAGATGACAAAATATTTCCTACCTTCCCACACTTGGTGAGGAATGTCGACAAAAAAATAAATGGGGGGAAAGAGGGGGAAGTAGAAGGAGGAAAGAATTGTGACAAGACAACTACCCAAAATATGAGAAGATAAATAATATTATGCCGCCCAATGAGGACCAGGATGTCATCTATTGCATCCCGACCTCCACCAAACGACAAATCATTTCCAATCTTCCCACACTTGGTGAGGAATTTCGACAGAAAAATAAATGGGGAGGAAGGAAGGGGGAAAATAACTTCGAGAGGAATGGTCGTACAACATTCTCCATAAATATTCTTCTTGCACCCTCGACAGATAGCAAGAATAATATTTTGATTAAAACCCCGTCACCTCCCAGGTCACAGGGTTTTTATGACTATCACATTCTGGTCACCTGTCACATTTTTGGTTACTTAAAGTGGTACCTGTACTGGAAACCTGGTTCCCATTACCGTACCATACAAATTTGTCAACAAATTATTCGAAATTTTCAAAAATTCGTAAGCGTTATGATCACCCTTCAATCTGCCACGGATTCCAATTTACAAAACGGACATGAAACGGACACGGTGTTTGAACTCTCACGGGACTGTGATTGGCACCCTTTCAGCTCGTTAATGTAGGCATTCATTACGTACAAATTTACATTGTTGAATGCTTTCCAGTGATTACGTTTCATTCTTTTCTATATTTGGAGGTCATACACGCACTGCTGTTACTAATTTTTAATAATATATTTTAATATATTTTGACAGCAATGTCCTAAATCGCAGATCTTATAATACTTTACGATTAATTTTCTTACCTGCACGGAACTACATACACTGAATGCCGGGCCTTCCTAAAATTTCCAATTTTTAGGCAATATGAATGTACTGCAAAAATTGTAGGGCGTTTCAATGATCGGCCTGCGAATGCCTCCATGCGGGCGTTCATATCGGTAAAAATAATGAATGGTTCCCTGGACCATCCGTACACGTTCACTTCTTGAATGTAGGGATTCATAAACTTGAAAACAGACAGGGAGTCCTTCTTTTCGGGGGCGCCTCCCTCTTCCAGTATACGTGTCAAGATCCTATTGGTAGATAGTGGATGGTACAGCTCGTACAGCAGCCAATAGAATTCTGTCTTTTTCGTCTTCTCATGTCATGTTGGCGTTATGTAGCTACAATTACACCAACAGAACCGTGCTCCAAGAGCGCGTTGACATCAGAACATAAACGTTGTACGACTTCCGCTACAGACTCCACTGGAGATTGATTTTTTTCGGTGAGAGACTACTTAATTATCGTCGTAAGTTCGTTTCGGAGGTGCTTGAATTGCTCTCGAGTTCGGGCTTGCAGCTAATCTCCTTCTCCAGACGTTTGTTTAAGTCTGTAACTTGATTTTGTAGGTTGGTGGATTATTCGACGGAAATGCGCCTGATGGTTTCCTTATGAGAGGATTGACCAACAAGTGGTGCGGTATTTTCCGCAGAGCCTGATTTTGACATTTCATGGGAGGCGTTGCGCGATCCCGCGGGTAACATACCGGTCACGGACTGTGTTTTTCGCAATCCGGGTTTTGGGATTCCCGTAGTCTTGTCCGTATCCATCTCTTTGTCAATTGCCATCTACTAGGTGTCCTTAGTAGGAAGCTTCTAGGCTGGGATACCGGATGTAGTGTAATGCACCCGAAAAAAACGGGTGGTCGAGTCACTAAAGGGGTGTTCGCAATCCCTCGTTCTGAGTAGCTCGTTAGATCTGCACTCCGCCAAAGGGAGGATGAAAAGGGTGTAAGGATGATATGGTCTCGATGTGATTGATATCCCGACGATGATCGTTTCGGTTGCTGAACGGACGACAAGTGTCGGAGGTTAATTTCAAAACACACTGAGTGCGGTTGTACGGATTGGTTGATCAAATTCATCGTGAGAGAGACTCCCGCTAAACTCGGTAGTACCGTTACTCAGCCCTCGGAGGGTTGAGTAACGGTACTACTGGGTTCAGCTCGATTAACGTGAGGAGATCGAATGCGAGCGCTCGTAAGGCGATGTCAAAATCTGACGTCTGCAGAGAGGGAGGGTGAACAGAGCCAAAGTGGATTCGTAGGTCATACGAAGTCAATCCTCAGGGTCACTTTTAGTCTTTAGGCTACTTGTCTTTATTAGAATTATGAGGATGTGAGGTCCAAGTTCCCTTAAGTAGGATCCACCTACTGCCCAAGCGGCGGCTGGAGGATCGTACTGTAAACGTCGGAGAGAAATTCAGTGTATAATGTACACTGAGATTGAAAAACAAGTGGCGGAAGGCTTAGTTACTAGAGCGCGGGGAAAGATGGAAAGCGTGGCCTAACATCACACTAATGTCACGTTTTCGTGTCCGGATGTGACATTAGTCACGGTTCGGTATACATACTGTAAATGCGACGTTTGAGCGCTAAAATGTCAAACACGAGTCATAATTAATCGCACCACACACCTCATCCATCTACCTCCACCTGCGACAATACGATTTCTCCCTCCCCATTTTGGTGGAGTGCAAGTAGCATACGATTTACTCGGAACAAAGGGTCGTGAACTCCATTTAGTGCTCCATTTTCTACTCTCTGGAGTGCATTGCACTACAAGTACCATAAAAATTATGGCTCTTCAACTGGCTCTCCATGCGATGAGTATGGGTATACATATTTTGGGCCACTTGTTCGTCGTATAGAGGCGAGTAAAGGATTAGCCGATATGAAGGGAAGTCGATCACGGTTTCAAATGTTGTGTTCACTGGTCGGATGATGTCCTGTTTTGGAGAGGTTGAACTCCGAGGCTTTATTGGCGTAATTGTAGATGTTGGGCTGTTTTACAGCAGGAGCGAGATGAGAAGGGCTTCTAGATGAATCGTAGGCTCCGTAAGACGGTATAGTTTGAGGCGGATTAGTAGGACGTTTTTCTGGTAGAGTCTGTGCTTCGACAGTGTACGGCTGACGTGGTGATTGGAGTGGTGCCGGATCTGCGTGCAGCACTAGTTCGGGAGATATTGTGATCTATTTTCTATTTTCAGTGAGCAATATATTCATAATGTATCCTACTGTCTTCCTCAATACCGAATATGGGCATTAAATGGATTCAGATATTCGATTGCCCATGCCGTTACTAAAATCCTAATCGGTGAGGGGCGACTTGGTAATGGTTTACACCACGTCGCGAAGGGTCTTCTTCTCACGGTGCGCTGATTATATGTCCTTGTATATGTCGCATAATTTATCCTGTATTATCGCCATATGGGCGTTGATAGAAGATTAGATCAAGGAATCGGTACGCCGTTCGATAGAAGCCGCTCACTCTTTTCATTTAATTTATATTGGTAGGTTGCTTATGGAACCAATTCTGAACGGCTGTAGGTTTTTAAGTCGACGGGAGATGTCCCTTTGTGCGCGGGTTCCACTTGAAGGTCATAATCCAAGGCATCCGTGTCGATCATTGTCGCAGTGTAAATTCAGAATCAATCATGCTCTCTAAACTGAGCGAAGGGGGCACTATGCACGGATGGTACAGAGGAAAAGTCCGTCATCTTTTTTGCTTCGTATCAGCTCGGACAAATGGAAGAATGAATTTTTCGGTGCTGTTGCCGTAAACTGCACAATGACTTGAGGCCGGGTGATGTTGGGTGATTCTAACTGAGTGAGTTCCGTAATCAGTCATCGTATGCGGGAAGGTTGAATGTTGACGTTCGTGTTTATAGATGGGTTGCGAATGAAGTCAAAGGCTGAAGCGAACACTCCCGTGTCGGTGGAATAATACGAGGCGCGGTGCATTATTCCCGTTTCGGCTTGTAGAACAGTAGTATGGCGAGTTGAAGGCGCGCTACTGGTAGGAGTTGCTATAGAGGTAGCTCCCTCGGTGATACGGATTGATTCATCACGGGGAAATTGTTCAGCCGAATATGGAGAGTCTTCCAGATCGGAATGTTAATTGTCGCTGGAGGGATGTGAGTGTACCGCAGCGTCGGCTTGCAAAAGTCGATCGGAGTTGGAATGGAGTGTCAAGAGCGCTGCACGTTTTGCTCGTGTATGTTGTCCATTCAGTGAGGTGAAGCGTTTTGACATCCTAAAACAGGTTGGGGAGTTGTCTGACACTTTAGACATGTCTGGTACACCGTCAACAACACGCTCTTTCCGAATCCTATGGTACGCTTCCCATTGATTCGGTACACAATGGTGGTGTAGGAAAAAACAAACTTGTCGTCGACCCATCGGATCACTACAGCAGTTTTTATCACTTCAACTTCATCATTCGCCATTTGTAGATCGTTGCGGTGAAGCAGAGGAATTCGACAGCAGCTGTGTATTCGTGAAGAGTGATGGTACATGACATTTTGATTTTGGAAATAATTTTATACTGTAATTTCTCAGCTTACATGATTGACGTGTCATGACGAATGACACGAGCTGGGTAAGAATAGTTGCAGCTTCTCGTCATGCATCTGTTAAACACTGATTGATTCAGCTTCTCGTCATAACACATCTATTAAAACACTGATTCAGCTTCTAGTCATGATGCTTCTCGTCATGATACATCAGTGTTTTAACACTCATTTATCATGACGAGAGGCTGAAACTATTAAAATTCGAAAGTGAAAGACAGTGAAAAGGTAACGAGTTTCAATAGTTGTTGCCAGAGATGGTCGTAATGTATCGACAGCTAATGAATAAAGGCCGTGTCGTAGTTCAAGATTATCTCATCATCCGTGTATGATATTGTGATGGTAATGTGTACTGAAATGGAAGAATTCACAGTTGCAGATGGCAGCATGAACAGATTAATTCTCGGACTCAACTCATTCAAATTCAAACTGAGTTTGTTCTCAACGAGGACGGTAAAAGATT
>JAULBU010069934.1:0-10617 GCA_032358235.1 Odonthalia washingtoniensis
ACCTTTCCTGAACTGTAGTATGAAATAGTCGACTACGAATATAACTGCATTGGGTACGGCATAGATTGCGTGGGAATCATTATGTGAACCCCAAAAACACACTGCTATGTACCTTGTAATGTGTATTTCATTTATTTTGCTATACATCGTATATATAGCAAAATTAAAGTTGGCATAGAAACAAGCGTATATACTGTATACACTTGTTTCTATGTAAACTTACTAAAAAACAAACTTCAACGATTTTACGAAATAAAGGGTCAAATAAAGTGTCAAATTACTGATTTCACACTTTGCTTCCTGCCGCTTCTGCTATAACCTATTTCAATCGTTCAGATGTAATATTTAGTATCCCTCTTCTATCCCTGTTCCAATTTTCCCACAGATATGAGACCAGGAACTTCAAGCAGCACTACCTCCAGTCCGAAGTCCGGATGGGACCTTAAAGCCACTCCCTGGACTAACGGCCGTGGCTGTCAAGATCGGTACGAAATTGCTTCCAAACTGCGTGAGCAGTTCCACGACAACTTAGCTGATGCCAATTCAAACGAGATTGCCCGTGATTTACGTATAATCTGTTTGAAATCCAGGTTATTTGGTAGAGCATACGACCTTTGCCCCGGAATCTTTTACGACATCATCGGCTCTTCTTATGTTGCATCAGATATTTTTGTAGCAATTCACGTCCGTGACACCTTTTTTATCAACATATCAGTCTTCACTGATTTTGACAACTTTCTTTTCATCAAGCGTAAGTCAACCGAGTAGTATATAAATTACGAAGCTCTATTGGCCGCTCAAGTAACAAAGTATCACGCGTATGGCAAATCTCTAGAGCTCAATGATTCTATTTTAGCCATGATGTTACTCTCTGCATCGAACATTAATGATGTTTTGCGAATTACGGTTCCGTCCTCCCCGCCCTCCCCGCCCTCTTCTAATATCGTCATATCATCAATGATACTGATAGAAACGACATTATCGTCAAGAAAATCACCTACACAAAGCAGTGTCAGTACTACTACAGTGTGACATCAAGACTTCTAACAAATACGGTTCAAAAAATTCAAATTACATTGCTAATGCTGCTAACATTGGAAACTGCGGTTTTCGTCTCAAAAATAGCCGCGGTCGCTCCAAAAATCGACGTGGTCATAATCGTGGTAATCGTTAACCAATGGACACCCGATGAGATTCTTGATTACACACTTAAGACACAATCCACTTCGTATGGAAATCCCTGGCATTGGGCATCTGACCACAACAACAACGGCACCATCACAGGCGAACTGACATCAATTATGCCTAAAAATTACAAACATTCTCGTCCTAATAATCATCATCATGACCGTAATAATGGCAATGAGAATAACAACGAAAACCCTTTTTCAACGAGAATGTGATGGCATTTACAACCTTGCTCGTGGCTGATTATGCCTCCATCTTGACTTCAAGTCTCTCTTTCTCAGGTACATTGGTCGATTATTGTGATCATTCTCTATCATTGGTATGACAGAGATCTGACTGCTCCATCATGTCCATTACTCGTCATCAACCGACTTGGATCCCATACATTCGTCACTGGCTTCGTACTCGTGGCCGCATTTTAGTACAGGACCGTATGCGAGTGCAACTCGCAGGATCCTTGGTAGCATCAAGTTGAGTGTATGTTCTGATAGGAACAATACGGTTGTATAAGATATCTCATTGTTGACGTACCGTCTCAATGCGTCATCGGTTGAAATGTATCACGTGCCAGTGACGTCTTACAGAAGTTTGTAAATATGATCCTGATGCCCCCTTTCAATGGTATCAGAGACTCAATCCGAATGCCTGATGATGGCCTCCATTCCTACATCCAGTGTCCAAGCTTTGAAATGGTAGACTTTCTCCAGCATCTTTCCTTCTTACTTGATCATGCATCATCGATGAACATCACAACCAATATACAAAAATCATGGAAGCAGACTAAGCAGATTATGGACAAGGTTCACTACCATACCTGTAAACATTCTACATTCAGTGACATCCATACACTTTTGGAGCGGAACGAAATCTGGTCTGACGACGTCCAGAGGTACCTTGGCGATGTTATCAGAAAAACACGTATTGCATTTTTTCCTCTACTCATGCTTCGTCCAGAAAAGTGGCACTCGGCTCGCTCAATAGCCAACTCAACGATGTCGTCATTACTGACACTTTATACCTTGAACAGGTCAGGTTTTTTTACTGTATGGAAAGTTACTCCCGTTTTTCCGCAGTATAATCAGTGCCATATGCGTCGGTATACTGCCAATTTTGTAATTAAAGGCTACTTGTATCTATCAAATTTGGCGCCCAATCTCGTTTCAAAGTGAATAAGCCTTCAACACCGCCGAATTCAATAATTACTTGATTTTAAACGGCGTGACATTCAGACTGGTTCCATCTAGATGTAATCAGAAGAACACATTCGAACCTAACATGGTATTATTCTATCCATTTTTATTTGACTCCAGCAAGCCTCCTCCGAAATCGATAAGTGAATTCTGACTCTTCTTGCAGTGACAATTTTAAATGACCTGTAGGGTTCCGATGCACTACCATCATTTGACGTTTCTAATGGTTATAAAAAGTCCTTGGTTGCCTACACTGTGTCTGTACGCGTTTCGTCTGACTTGGTACATGTCTGCAGCACCATCAATGCGAATTGAGAATTCAACCTCATCATGCATACGAAATCAACCACCAACCCGGTAATAAATCCCGGTGATCTTGTTCAATTCTACATTCAAACTGGAAACTAAAAGCAGGACAAATGGTCATCCTCTCCTGTTGTTCACGAAGTCGATAGCTCTTCCGGGTCAGTAACAGTGTCTGGTATGAATGGGATCAAGATCATCTCCGCTTCATAAGATACCAGGTATGATATTGTGGACGATGATCTGTAATCATCAATAGTTGAGTCTATTTGACAAACTCTATTGTGAAATTGATGATGCATTGAAACATGATTCCAAGTAAGCATCATGTGCAAATGACGAAAACAACTATCCTCAACTGACAGCGAGTGTTCCAACTCTGAATTTTCAGGTATCAACAGTAATGATATGATTACCGTCAACAACAGTACTAACTCAACCTTCCTAAACCCCTTCTCATCTTCTTCCAAACCCATCTCACTATATGATGCCACCAATAATGGTGATGCCATCTCCGACTAAAATGCAGAAGACAATCTTCAATATTCCAACATCAACATTGGGGACCGAATTGAAACACTATCGCCTCTCCAGGGGAAATATTTTTCTGGAACCGTTGATAACGTCAAGTATGGCCGTCATAAAATTTTGAAAGATGACGGTGACAAGGAGTCAGTACGACTGAGCAATGAAAATTGGATTTTGAGCTATAGCCTTCACCGTCCGTCAGTTTTTACTGGTACAAATTCTACATACAGTAACATCCGTACACTTTTGGAGCCGAACGAAATCTGGTCTGACGACGTCCAGAGGTACCTTAGCGATGATATCAGGAAATACACTTATTACATGTCTCCCTCTACCCATGCTTCCTCCCGCAATGTGGCACTCGGCTCGCTCAATAGACAATTGTCTATTGAGCGAGCCTAGTCCGTTGAGTTAACTCAACTATTTTGTCATTACTGACAATTTATACCGTGAACAGGTCACGGTTTTTCACTGTATGGAAAGTTACTCCCGTTTTTCCGTCATATACCCAGTGCCATATCCGTCGATCACTCTGCCATTCTGGAATTTGAGGCTACTTTTATCTATCAAATTGGCGCCCAATCTCGTTTCAAAGTGAATAAGCCTTCAACACCGCCGAATTCAAGAATTACTTGATTTTAAACGGTGTGACATTCAGACCGATTCCATCTAGATGTAATCAGAAGAACACATTCGAACCTAACAAGGTATTATTCTATCCATTTTGATTAGACTCCTGCACTCCTCCCCCGTAATAGACAAGTCAATTCTGGCTCTTCGTGTAGTGACAATTTCAAATGACCTATATGGTTCCGATGTACTACCGTCATTTGAATTTCCCAAGGGTTATTCAAAGTCCTTGGTGGAATGGACTGCGCCCGTAACCATTTCGCGAGACTTGGTACGTTCCCGCAGCACCATCGATGCGAATTTAAAATTCAACCTCATCATGCGTACAAAATCAACCATCAACCGAATAATTAATCCCGGTGATCTTGTTCAAGTTCACATTAAAACTGGAAATGAAAATCGGGGCAAGTGGTCATTCTCTCGTGTCTTTTACGAAGGCGACAGCTCTTCTGGGACAGTAACAGTGCCCAGTATGAATGGGCTTGTGGGTGAATGGGAAATTTGGTAGAAGAGGGATACTGAATACTTCGTCTGATCGATTGAAATATGTGATAGCAGAAGTGGCAGAACGCGAAGCGTGAAATCAGGAACTTGTACTGTATTTCGTAAAATCGATACCTTTTGTGTCTTAGTGATTTGACATATAAACAAGCGTGTATATAGGAAAATAAATTAAGTGTACATTACAAGGAACATAGCAGTGTGTTTTTAGGGTTCACATAAGGATTGCTACGCAATCTCTACTGTACCAAAAGCGGTAATATTAGTAGTTGACTTTTTCAGACTACAGTATAATAGAGATTTGTAGTGGAATCTTCCAGACTACAGTGTAATAGAGGTGTGTGGTCGACTCTTTCAGACTACAATGTAATAGAGATGTGTGGTCGACTCCTGCAGACTACAGTGTAATAGAGTTTTGTAGACATTCTTAGGTAGAGCACGGGTCATATCTAGAGGTATGGCATAGTAAAAAATAGAATGCGAATAATATTTGCAGGGACGTAAGTATTTGCAAAGTCCTAAAACAACGAACATCTATGAAATCATGAAGTCATGAAATCATACCAGGAAATAATTTTCGAATTGAAATTTACATATCAATCCCCTTTTTGTAGAGGTATCGTGTTATCCAAGAAGCGATCATTACGCCTTGACTTATGCAAGGATAGGTCGATGGGTATCTTTTCAGTGTGCATGCGGAGCTGTAGTGACTGGGAAAGAGGGCTGTCGTTTTTGGTACCAGGATCACGTATATTAATTGAACTTGGAAACGAACATATTTCATCTACATTGCCCATCTCATATTCGAACTGATACAATTGACATCAGCGCGAATAGAGCGGTAGAGGAAGCTGCGTCTAGTTGAGAGAGATGAATACAGATTTTTGGAGGCAACGATAATCACAAGGCGAGCAGTTACCAGTAGAAAAGTAGACATCGGTGATTTCAGCGTTTTACCTTAGTCGATTGCCTCGGATGCTGACAAGATTTCAGCCGTTGCAATTGATCGAACCGGGCGTTTCGACCTGTGGGACATCCATGAGAGGACATGAAAACTAGAATCTTTGGATAGCGGACCAATGAGGAGACCAGATATGTAGGCCAGTTGATCGTGGTCGGTAGAATTGCCAGCATCGGAAAAGATATCAAGCGTAATAGCGAACCTTCCTCGGAGTTTTTTCGGAAAGGAAATATTCGTGCCGAGTTTCTTGACAGTTCGTAATTCATTCGACTGATTGGTCAGGAAAGAGACACGCGCATCAGAAAGGAGTTGTTTTAGGTGACTGTTTTAGAATGCGCAGAACATTAATGCAGCGATACCAAGCCATCCAAGCGACGAGTTGAGTGACAGAAAGGCAGATTTTTCTACTGCAGTGAGTTGAGAGTCACATTCTCATCGTCGAAGTCGAGTTATCGGATACGGCTCAAGTTCTTGGAGCTTGTCGTCGACATTGATGTAACAGGATGCATCAGCCTCTTGTTATATTTTCATCCCGTAGAAACGTAGGTTTCCGGGGACATGCAATACACTACCAAATTTAAATTTTTCTGCCAAAATCGATGAGAAATTTATCAACAGCATGTGTTTCACCAGTTACTAGAATGTCATCAACAATCTTGGCTGCAACAAGGATGACTTTCTCGTCCTTGATTGTGTATATTAATTGAGGAATGACTTGACATTGGGTTAAACCAAGTTCGATGAAAAGTTGGTCAGATTGAGGTTGCCACTTTGCGTTGGCAATGACCAAGACATACGCAGCAGTTAAAAGTAGCCAAAAGAACTCCCTGTCCCAAGACTCACGAGGCAGTTTCACATAGACATGTCGTTGTGCGAGACCAGTTTGAAGGGAGGCCTCCTTGATATTGGCCTTTGATATACTCCAACCTTGAATTGCCGCAATGGATAAAACATTCCTCACCCCACTGGGCTAGAACATATTACAATCCGACTTGATTTCGCTCTCGATCTATTCCTCATTTCCATGCAGCGCGATCCTTGCCTTGAGCTTGAGTGAATTGTCGTTGTGGATCTTAATTTTGTAGATGGTGTGCGACGAGATGACGTTGCAATTAACCGAAAGGGCGGATTTATGAATGATGGAGACCGTCTTTTTGAAGATGGGTTCTTCTTCATTTTAGCTTTGATAAGAACAGGTTTTTGGAATCCTTGAGCATGGTTTCTCCTGTTAGTCTTATTTCCAAGTGCTTTTAGCATCAAGCCCAGGACATCTTGCCCGTTGGATTGTATCTTTGGACCATTAAAACAGACGAACTATGAAGGCTATCGCTGAAACGCCATTTTTCATTGCTCAGTCGTACTGACTCCTTGTCAACGTCATCGTGCAAAATTTTATGACGGCCATACTTGACATTATCAACGGTTCCAGGAAAATATTTCCCTTCGAGAGGCCATAGTATTTCAATTCGGTACCCAATATTTATGTTGGAAAATTGAAGATTGTCCTCTGCATTGGTGTAGGAGCAGTCATCAACATTATTAGTGGCATCATATAGTGAGATGGGGTTGTAAGAGGATGAGTCTGGGTTAACGCACGTTTAATTCGTACTGTCGTTGATGGAAATTTTATCATTAAAGTTGATTCCTGAGAATTCAGAGTTGAAGCACTCGTTGTCAGTTAAGGATAGTTGATTTTCGTGATTTGAACATGATACTGAGTTGGAATCATGTTCCAATACACCATCAATTTCACAGTCAAGTTTCTAGATTGACTAAACGATTGATGATGCGAAATTATCGTCCACAATGGCAGTTTGGACGATGATTTCGTACCACAAAAGTGTAGATAGAGATTGAGATATCACCGTTACTTCATCAATTGCTTCTCCTGTCGCTAGAATTCCCACTTCACCTATAGAGCGTATGGTTCTTTTCGCTTTATGAGATGACCACGATAGAAGTTCAAAGTGAGAATCCGTTTTAAAATTACGGAAGAGTCCTCCAGCCAAATAACATAGCTCTCTGTTTTCAGATGATCTTCCTGCATCTGAAAAAATGAGAACTGATAATTCATCATTTGGATGGGGATGGTTGAATGTTATTGTTGTTCCTCTTTTTTCAAATTACGCAATTGGTTGGTTTCTTTGATTATCTGTTTTACTGTCGCTCATGGAGCAGATTGTTGCATGCGAATTGAAGAAGTTATTCCAAGCCAGCCCACTGAACTGTTGGCAGATGTAAATTGGTTTTTTTCGATGCTGTTGACTATTTCATCAATTTGTTGACCGAAATATCTGGATAGTGAGATGGGTTCTAACGTATTTAATTTGTCATCCCCATTTATTTAAATTGAGTAGTCGTCGTGTTGAAGAACGGTGAGCCCAAAAAGTTGAGGTTTCCAGGAGAATTCTAAATAGTTCCAAGTTAAAATGTTTTATCAATTTTATCTATAACCTCTTTGAAAAATGAAGAGACTTCTATTATCATAATTTCGTCTACAATCTTAGCGATTTGGCATTTGGTTTTTCCATTTTCCTTGATGGAAAAAGTTGATGAATTGACTTCATTTGAGTACTCTGGGTGATAGGTATTTACCAATTTCAACACATTTTATTCTACACACGTGTCATATTCATTAATCATCTGTTCCAATGGAAATTTTTGCAATTTTTGCAGAAATAAACATGTTTCAACTGTCGAACTCATTACATTTTAATTGCAGATTCGATCAATAAATTTTTAAAATTTTAAAACAATATTTGATCTAATCTGCCATTTTTTATTACGCTTGAATTGCATATTGGATCAAATCCTTTTTTAAAAAATATTTGATCCAATCTTCCAGTCAATTGTAATAAGTTCGACAGTATCCCTATAGGGCGTGGTTTTTGTCGCAAAGAAATAATGTTCATATTTTGTGTTTTCAGCAGCACCCCACCACCGCCTCTACGAGCGTCGCGTACACATCAATTTCCACTAGCCATTGCGTATTTAACCGTCGGCATTGTTTCACGGTGCAACAACAAGATATGACTGTACCACTGTGGATGATACAATAGCTCTACATGATGGCCCTGATTGTGAGGGTCCCCTTATTTTACCATCTGGATCACCCTTAGATAATGGTCCCGATTGTGATGGTTCCACAGGAGATGTAGGTGATGCATACTTCGAACTTCTTCTTCGGTTCATAGGTCTTCTCGGTGTCATTCTGCGATTTTAACAGAAATTCCAAATCTCTTGATCTGCGATAGGTTCGGCACATCTGACTCGAAGTTTAAAACAAGTTGAAGATTTCCTCTTCTATAATAAAAGCATGCTGATAACAGAGAACAACAGAAGTTACGACTGAGCATCATCATCATCATCATCATCATCATCATCATCATCATCATCATCATCATCATTACCATCGATATCACCATAACCTTCACCGCCACCGCCACCGGTACCAGTACCGCCACCGTCACCGTCACCGGTACCAGTACAATCCCCATCCCCGACACCACCACCGTCATCGTCATCATCGCTATCACCATCATCACCACCACCATCATCGTTGTTCACTTTTTACTCATCACCATCACCATGTTCTCTTTTCTATTTCCCTACAACATCACGTTCTCATTTTTCCCCTACAAATCTTTTCCTAAACCATCATTCAATCGTTAAAAACAACGAAATAGTTGCTAAATCATCATAACCAGCATTACTTGATCTTCTTGCTTATCTAGGAGTGTTTTCAATGCTTACTATATCCTGTCGAGATTCAGAAACAGGATAATCATTCAACAAATTACCATCTAATAAATAATCATAAACAGGAATAACATCACCATTTTCAGCACATCTTAATAACCATTCGGATGTAACAACAGGTATATTCCATTCTCTTGCTTTTTCAACTTCATTACTCTTACAAAATCGTTCATCTGCAATAAGATGAGTGGTATTTTTTCTTCATGCTATTCGGATTCATCGTTCCAGGAGGTAAAACATCCATTGTCGTTGCATTCATATTTTTTGATGTATTCACACCAATTATATTGACATTACCATTGATTAATGCACTACCAGGTATGAGAGACATATTAATGTTTGTATTATTAATGTTATTGGGGTTAGAAATGGCACCTTTTGTCATATCATTATTATTTTTTAGTATGGCTGCAGTACCATTACCTTGACATCCATTCACCATAGCATTTGAACCATTTTCTCCACCAATTGGGTAATCATTGATATTTGGATTATCATTACCGTTATTGTTAATAGTAGTATTGTTTTTCTTAGTACCAGGGTCAGATGGAACTGATCAAGATGGTGGATGAGAGGGTACTCCCACACTAGCTTGCTATGATTCTTGTTCTTGCTGTTATTCTTTCTTATGTGGTGGGATCGGTAAAGGTGATGCAACAGTAGGAAGATTGAATGTTCCATATAGAGGCCTGTAGTTAGTTCCAAATGTTCTTTGTTCTGCTACATGTGTCTGTCCATGAAAAATGGAGCATGTTGTACCAAGAGCTGTGTAGGAGGGTCCAATGAAGACAAAGTCGTATGAGCGAGTGGACGTGATCCTTGACCACGCAAATATAAAATTGCAGCAGCTAATTAAGGAGTAGCTTCAGTAGTAGCCTCAATTGCAATACCAACAACATCCATAGAAGATGCAGATAATCTGGGTGTAGTAGGAAGTGAACTAGGATATGACGTTCCTGGTAAATTATTACGTCCACTACCACCAGAATTATTATTATTATTAGTATTATGTGTATCATTTACTACTGTAGATGGTTCTCCACCTCCTGATATCCCTATTGAAGAATCTTTACCACCACCAGATTTACAAACACCATTTTTATTATTACTATTATTATTGTTACTGTTGTTAATTTTGTTACTATTGTTTTACTTTACATATTTGTTGTTCTTTGTAGGATTGCGAGGTGTAGGAATTGGAAGTGTAGGTTGAATTATTTTAGCCCATTTAAATGAACAAGCAGCGTTAGCAACAGCATTGCGTTAATGATCTCTTCAGTTAGCTTGCTGATGACGTGTTGGTGAACGCGCTGGAATATTTTGAATACAAGCTGCAGCAGCTGCTGCGAAAGCTTTTTTCTCAACTGCTGGAGTTCGTTTTCTTTGCGTAGTTTCAAGTAATGGTGATAATCTCATACGCCCTCGTATATATTTAGATATTAGTTTAAACGATGGTGCTAATGGCATGAGTGTGGTTATGGCTATGGAAGAGGTCGAAGGATTTTTTTTAATCACAGCATAAATCGGTAACTTTCATGAACCCGCTTCTACTGTATG